>NW_025908907.1:28311-51677 GCF_018835915.1 Vigna umbellata
TTTTTTTTTCTTTTTCTTTTTTTTTTCTTTTTTTTATGTTATTCCATTTTGCTTTATTTTATTTTATTTTATTTTATTTATTTCCGTCTTTTTTAGGGTTTATTTTTATGTATTTTACTTTTTATTTTTAATTTTTTATATTTTTTTATTTTGTTGTTTCCCTTTTAATTTCGTTCTTTTTTTTTTTAAATTCAAGAAAAGGTTACCTTTTATGTAAAAATTTGCACTGCAATGTTAAAAAAAAAAAGAAGTGAAAGAAAAGGAAAAGGGAAAAGTAAAATCCCAAGGTCAACTCTTTCCCTCCTCCTGAAGCCATCAGTTGCAGTGAATGCTTAGAATGTGTTTGCGTGGTGGCAGCGTGGAAAAGTTACTTGTTTTTCTTGCTGAAATTCTTAAGCGGCAGCAGGAGACATACATGGAAGAGGAAAGAGTTTTGAACGATATCAGCCAACTGCAAAATGGAAACATGGAAACATGAAAAAAAGAAAAGCAAAGGAAATCCCGCGCCAGAGGATATCCTAGAGGGTACAACAGGAAGGAGGGGCTTTGGCTTTGAAAAGGGGGTCAATCACATTGGAGACGGGGATCACTGATCATCACCCCTTAGAGAGCGAGAGACCTCGGACCAGAGAAAAAAGAGAAGAAACGACTGTTGGTGAACCTAGCTAGTCAACCTCACTTCCCAGCGCCTGCAAGATATTTTGGTTACTAAAAAAGAGAAGTTCGGCTGAGGAGAGCAAAGGGAATTAAAATCCAAGAGGAAAGACATCTTGAAGCTGTGAAGGTAAGTCTTCATATACCTAAGCTCTTTGGTCATGCTCCCCGTAGATATGCTTTCCTTATGCGTGCTGAGTGTTGAACGATTGATGTTGGATCAATGTATATGTTTGTGCGTTTGCTTGTTTGCTTGCCTTCCTCTGTTAATCAAAACTGCACCCAAAATGCAGTTTCAGTGCTTTCATCTATTTGACTAACAATAGAAGATTGGCATACACTTCCCTAACATCAACACTTCATACCCCTTTGGCACCCAAAAAAAACATGCAAATAAAAGCAAACTGGAATAACAGACGCATTATCAAGCACAATGAACACACTAAATCATAAATCCCATGCCATTAGGTTCGGAGCAGCTTGTCTTTCGGAAGCACTGACTGTATCTTGCCATATCCTTTGCATTCAAACAAGGGTGCTAGATTAGCCGTTGTCCCTATGGACTTGACCTTTTACTCTTCTTTCTAATACCGGCACAGAATCCTTTAACCACAAATCCGCAAAAGCCACCTTCCTGCAAAGACAACACAACACAATTCACACAACAAAGTCACACCCACCGAAACCAATTTCTCAGTCACGCACGTCCCAGAAATCTATCCCCTCATCCAATCTTCAACCGTCATTCACCTAACAGCTTCCTTTCATCTGCAAGAGACAAGAAACACATTCCTTCATCACAACCGGACCCATTACAGTGAGAAGATGAAGAAGAGAACCTAGGTGTGGTTCGCAAGGGTTGCTGGCGATGGCAGCCGCGAGAAGAAGAGGGAAAGGGCTTCCTCTGTTTGCAAGCGAGAAGGGAAGGAAGATGTTGACGTGGTGACCAGAGGCATCTCTGGCGACGACCGGTGACGCTAGCGGAGCCATGGCCGGCGCGGTGGTCGAGCTCGCCCAAGAGGCGATTCACGAAAGAGGAGACGATCTCTCTTGCGCGCGAGAAGAAGAGGAAGAGAGGAACCGGATTCCGGGGCCGGCGACGATCCTGACGGCGAGCGGCGGTGCTGGCGACGCCCTAGGTCGCGTCTCGCAGTGGCCGATTTGGCGGAGGCAGCCGTATGCGCGTGAAGAAACGGAGAAGAAGGACGGAACTATCCCTCTCGCGCGGAAGGAGAAGAGGAAAATGGGAACTCAACGGTGGCTCCGGTGACGACCGACGATGAGCGGCGGTGCCTGCGATGTCTTAGGTCGCGACTCGCGGCGGTCTGCTTGGTGGAGACGGAAGTGTGCATGTGCAGGGCCAACCCCTTCCTGGGTTGCCTCGGTCGGAAGAGAGACTCTAGGTCTCTATGGTAAGTTGAAGTACAGAGAGAATCGGAGAACCCCTAAGGTTTCTGAGCCAATGAAAATGCTTTGGGCCTGTTTTTGTTTTTTTTCTTCTATGACCCAGCTCTCCCTAAAACAAAAAATATATAATAAGAACCTTTTCTCTCCTACGTGCACCCCCCGTTTCTCACCCGCACACCCTCTATCCATTCCCTTGGTCTGGGCTCAGGCCCATTCTGTTACTAAAAAATAAAAAAAAACGAATATCTTCTCTGCGCCCCTTTATCTCATTTTCACACCCCTCCCCGCTTGGGCTTTGGCCAGTTCGTTTTTGTCTAAGTACCCCTGTTTCTTATTTGGCACCTCCACACCTTTTTTTTATATATATTATTTACTTATTATTTTACTTTTATTTTATTTTATCCTTTTACTTTGTACTTCATTTTCATTATTTATTTATTTACCCTTTTATTTTATTTTTATTTTTATTTTTATTTTTATTTCTATTTTTATTTTTATTTAGTTATTTATTTATTTATTTTTTTTCTCTCTTTTGTTCCCATTTTAAACATTTATCTACTTTTTAAATGCACTTTTGTAAGAAATGATAAAAAATATATTTTAAAGGTTTAGGCACATGTGTGATCGTACGCATCGTCCTTGTGCTAAAACATTTTCTTCTTCTTTTCTAAAAAATAAAAAAAAACATATTTTAAAGGTTTAGGCACATGTGTGATCGAAAACATCGTCCTTGTGTTAAAACATTTTCTTCTTCTCCTCAAAAAAATCAACAATAACATGTTTTAAAGGTTTAGGCACATGTGTGATCGCATACATCGTCCTTGTGTTAGAACCTTTTCTTCTTCTCCTCCAAAAAAAATAATAATAATAATATATGTTTTAAAGGTTTAGGCACATGTGTGATCGCACGCATCGTCCTTGTGTTAGAACCTTTTCTGCTTCTCTTCTAAAAAATAATAAAAATGTTTTAAAGGTTTAGGCACATGTGTGATCACACGCATCGTCCTTGTGCTAAAAACCCTCTTCTCTTTCACCTTCCCAAAAATCCAAATTTATCCATAATCATTTTCCAAACAAATTTCTCAAACAAATTCCAAACAAACTTCTCAAACAGTTTCAAAAGAACTACGTAACCCTAATTTCTCATTTTGAATGAGAATACGTAGGAGCAAGGTCAATCCTTGTCGGGCCCAAAAAACTAAAAAATATATTTTGTTTCTTTAGAGTTTTATTTCAGGGGATAGTTAAACATTTTGTAAACCACATCATTTTCGCGCATCTAATTAAAGGTACTGCCTTCGGGCAGGGCGTTGTAGGGTGCTAGTACCTTCCTTACGCGTAACCGACTCCCGAACCCAGAATCTGGTTTTCGTGGACCGTGTCTTATCATTTTATGGTTTTTCCGTAGTTTTCCAGAATAAACTATGGTGGCGACTCCAAATCTCTTTTTCAAAACCCGTTCCTTTTTTTTGGATCGTCGTCCCGTCGCGATTCCGGTTGCGACTATTGGGCAAGGGTTTATGTATGCATATGCATAGAGTTTATGTAATATTTGTGTTGGGTTCTCCCTATGAATGTATGTATGGTTCTTGGGTTATCCCATTAGAAGGTTTGATGCTAAGGGAGAATAAAATTATTAGGCTTGAGGGTTTTCCATGCAAATGTATGTGTAAGGGTGTGGTAATAATCATATGCATTATAAATGTGTTGTTTGGGCTATAAGATTATAATTATTAAATTTTGATGATTCAAGTGTTGGGATGCATGTGTTTGAGTATGTTTACAAGGGTATGTGATTCTTGAATGCATGAATGATATTTTTGGGGGAGTTCCCTCGTGATTTAGGGTTGTTGCATGTGTATTTGTAGAGTTGAATTATGTCTAGGTGTGTTTCGTTTCACAGATAATAGATTATTGAGCGTCGATATTGAGTCTGGTTGTGGGAATAATCGATTATTACTTATGATAATCGATTATCCCTTATTGTGTGATGTTTCTAGGTGATTTTTACTGAGATAATCAATTATCAAAAGTGATAATCAATTATCACAGTGTATTTTGGAGAAAATTGGCAAATTTGATGAAGAATTGATGTGGTTCAGGCCTAGGAAGTAGTGGAACGCGTTGGTAATGAAGGAATGAGAGTAATGGGCATGTTTAGGGTCAGTTTTGACTTGTGATTGTGAATTGGAGCATGAATGAGTGTTGGGATGTATTAGAGTATGTGATTGATGGGCATGAGAGTGGAGAATAAGTCTACTAGCTATACTTTTAAATCCTTGTGCTATCTGCAGATAAATTCTTTCTATTGCCTTGCGTTCATTTGAAGGGTTATTCAGGTATTGAGCCTTCCTTGTGTGAGGGTAAAGGTGTCTTCCTTGTCCTTGTGTGGCAGGATTACATGTTCCTTGCTAGATTGCGGGACTAGTCGAATGTATCTGTATGGGGAATCTGCAAATGGACTGTATGGGGAATCTATAGTCGATGAGGTAGGGTACAAGATTGTGACTGATTCTTTTCATTGTGGTATTTATGGTATGGTGATGCTCATGGTGTTGTTCATGACTGGGATAATGTTTGTGTATATGTCTATGTGAATGCGATGATCGTGTAATGTTTGATGTTATACGTGAGCAGATGTTGTTGTAGATGGTGCTGAGGCATGATATATTCAAGAGATGACTGGTGACAAACTTGGGATTTTATTTATAGTTATTACTTTTGAACTTTAAGACAATGTAATGAGAGTTATTTTATTTCCTTCGTTATTTTCATTAGACAAATGTTTTGGAACTATTATGTTTTATGCACGTTTAAATGTTGAGGTTTTGAGAATAAGTTTCCGCATTATATTAAATTTTGAAATTTTTACCTATTTTTGAATAACCTGTGACACCCTGGAAATTGGGACCTTACACTTATCATATTTGACAACTAGTTAGGTTCAAAAGTTGTCAAAGTAAGGAACGTGTCTATGATTGGGTACAAGTATAAGTGAGATAGACACTTAAGACTATAGCTGCAGGAAATGACTCATCACTGTTACTGGAAGGCCCACATCGACTAGAGATAAGGCCAATTTATAATATATAAGTGGGTACAAACCTCATCTTACAAGCTAGTTAGGCTTAAAGCCCACTTCTTAACATGGTATCAAAGTCATTGTTAAAGTCTATTCTAGCGAGATTTGTTGTTTGTTGGACATATTGTTTCACATGTTATCGAGTTGTTATTAGACCATCAATTAATGTCTAGTTTCACGCACAAGATATATATACCTCAGCGTGAGAGAGTGTGTTGGAAGTCCCACATTGACTAAAATATTATATTTGTGAAAAATAATGTAGTTGAAAGAGAAGCGTCTTATGAAAAAACATTGTGAAATTTGAATGTTAAAAGGAAAACTTTGGTAAATGTGTTCATATCTTAATAAACCTACTATCGAATGATATTTCAATAAACATGTCAATATGCTATATGGTAGTCTTGCTAAACGCGCTTTTGCAAATTAATGTACAAAACTATGTTTTTGGTAAACGCTGTAAAAGATATACAAAACGCTCCAAAAACATGTGTTGAGTAACACTATCCTAAATACATTCTTGAAATAAATAGACATCACTAAACAAAGCGTTGTTAGTAAACGCCTTGAATAGGCTAAACAATACGTTGTACCAAACAATGTTTTCTTCCAAAGATGAAACCTTTATGAATTACTTGATATTTTCTCATAAATGCTTAAACGATAAAATCTTGTTTGAACGATAAAAAATTTGAAAAGCAGATAATTGTTCTAAGCATGCATTAAAAGGCATTAAATTCACAATGTCTCAAAACAACAAAAGTGATAAGAAAAAGGACATATCTGTTTGTTGTCAAGTATCCACCTACTCTATCAAATACTAGTCAGAAGTCGACGTTAGAGACAAATAAGACATTTACGGAATGTTCTCACCATCAAAAGTCGCGCTGAAAATTTTGATAATGTACTGAAAAACCATGCTTTCTTTGACAAGTTGACTTCAACCTACGACTGCTACCTACGAAAAGGCTATGAAGATCCAAAGATCAAACACAAGAACTATCTAACGAACACTTTCTCATGAAGTCTATAAATTAAAGATCCATGAAGAGAAGATCAAAATAATAAACGCGCACACAAGGAAACTGTTACCAATGAGGAGCATTGGTGTCTTGAAGATAATGATTTTGATGATGCTACAAAGTGAAGAACTTGAAAACTTTAGTTGTAGTTTATTTAAAAGCATTTATGTAAAATCAATTGTAATAGGAATAAACCATGATAAGGTAAACACTTAGAAGTTTTCTTGTCTTTAGAAAGTTTGCGTAGATAATCGATTATTTGGTGTAATAATCGATTATCACGAGCTCATTTTAAAAAAAAATTGCTAGCACAAATAATCGATTATTCTGTTCTGATTCAGTATTGCCCAAGTCTCGCAAATAATCGATTATCCCTCGAAATAATTGATTATCGCTTTTAAAAAAACCCATAACGGACAAGGATAATCGATTATCACTTACAATAATCGATTATCACTAGCAGCTAGGAAATCTCTTTATAAATTCTGACCTCTGGACTATATATACTCTTTGCCAAACTCTTTAGAAGACATTTATGCCATTTCAGAATATAGTTTGTCTGAGGAAGTACTCAAGTGATAGTATGCTCTTGTCAAGTCTTGTGAATAGGAGATGCTCGCGCTTAATGTGTCTAAGGTCGGAGCGGTTCTCTTCAAGTTGGCTGAGCAGTTTCTTCTGGTTCGTTTGTCGAAGGAAGGTTTTTGTTGTTCTTAATTTCTATTTATCTCATTGTAATTATTAAATTGTTTTTAGTGAAATAGTTAATCTCTCGTTATAGTGATTCACGACTGGACATAAAATCTTTTGATTCGAACCAGGATAAAAATCATTTGTGTAATTTTTCTCTTCCCTACATTCTCTACACTTTTAGCACACCAACTGTTGTATAAAAGTTCTCTAAGAAAATCAATTTTTTAAAACGGACCACTATAACTTGTTTATTGGCCGCTACACGCTTTCCGCTCTTATAATCGCTTTTGATTTCGCTGCGCGACTCCTTGATACCTACAAAAACAAATAACTGAAAAGTAAAACTCATAGTAGTGAAAGAACACATTCTCAAGCTTCATACAAATATAAGCTTACATTTGTAGGTAGAGAGAAAATTCTACAAAGCCTATTAGATTGAAATGTATTATAAACACATCCTCTCTGAGAGTAATCGTCAAAGACTTGTAAGAAATCTGGTTGATTGCACATTCTGAAAAAAATTCAAACACTTTGTTGATTAACTCGGTTGAGTTAAACACTAGCTAAGTAGTGCATAAGGTTGATATCAAGATTGTCTAGTGGAAAGCAGGAGTGGGTGAAACTCAACTAGATATCATATTAGGAAGATACCATGATTATCTAGGAATACCAGGAGTGGTAAAGAATATTGCACAACTAGGAGTGGGTAATACTCAATTATAGTTAGTGTAACGGTCGATTGTTACTGGGATTGACTAGGTGATATCAGGAGTGGTGTGAATACTCAGTTGTAATCTTGTTAATGATTATAGTGGAATCCTCTAAGAAGTCTTAGAGAAGAATTGGACATTGCTTAGTTGATTGAACGAGTATAAAATAGATGTGTCTTTATTACCTTAGCCATGCAAAACATTTTACTTATAAACTCTACAATTGCTTATTAACATAATCATTTATTAAAGCTTTTGTCACTAAATGTTATCTTTCTTAAGAGCTATTTTTCTTAAAATACTACAACAACTTTACTAAAACGCTTAAAAAACATTTTATCCGTGAATTTCTAGTTTAAACAATATTTTACAAATCAAGCGTTTGACAACTTGTGCAGACCATTTAATCCTAAAAAAAGTTATTAAACCACCCTTTGGCAAAAACTTTTTCACAATGCTATTCAACCCCTTTTTCTAGTGTTTTCCGGTTATTTCACAAACTTCACCTTACAAGTTGGTTTTTTGGATTGAGTTAAGGTTAAAGTCCACTTCTTAACAACTGTCATCCATTGCTGCCATATAATTGTAGCTATGAAATTCTTAAAATCGTTTTTGTTAAGATAAAATTGTCTAGAGACTAGACTATCTCGTAACTCGAGTTTTGATGTTTAAGATACTACACTTAACGAAATATCGTTTAGTGAGTATAGCGTCTAAGAAAAGTGCGTCTTAGAACATCTTTGTTAAACACAAGCAAGATAAACAATGGTGTGTCAGTCATAAAAGGTTAAACAATACTTGACAAAAGCTCGTCTAGAGAAATCAATAATAAATATTGTATATTTTATCAATTGAGATACTACTTTCAAAACCATAGACTCATGCTAAAAACTCATACTACGAATCATGGCTAAACACTCTCTTAACATAAAAACATTAAATGTGTGAGCGTATTGTACCTCTATCTGCTTTTCCTTTGCTCTCTTTATCTGTTTAGATAATGACAACACCAAGCTTTATTTAAAAGCCCCACACATGGAATAGAAAGACGTTGAGGAATAGGAAGACATTCATGGAATGTTTCCTTAAAGCTTTACGAAATGTCATAGTCGTACAAGTTCTCACTGATAAAGCTATGTTGCCCTTCCAAAGATGCAGAATGATACAAATCTTCGTACCAGAAGCTACCTACTCTCAAGAGCTCAACTCTCTCTAAGTAACATATCTTTTTCGAAGATGGCTATATAAGGAGGACTTGATGAAGAGAATACAAGAAGAACCTTTCTATCATTGAATCAAAAAGCTTACATCATCTAAGTATGTTCTTTAAACAAGAAAGAACTCTTGCAAGTTCTCAAATTTCATTGTATTGTATTTATCCTATCTTTGAGATTTATTTAAATCTATACTTGTACTCAAAACACTTGTTGTGTTGATATTCAGAAGTGAATTCAAACATTTGTATTGTTTAACTCAGTTGAATTAAACTGTTTAGATAGTTGTCTAGGGTTGATACCAAGAGAGGTTAAACTAGGACTAGTTATATTTTCTAGCAAGTGTTCATCAGACAACACTGACGAAGAGGTATACTTTTTTGAAGCATAGAAACACACTTTTTGACCCTTTGGAGGCAGATTTGGATGTGGGAGCTCTCCTCTTCGTTTTCTAGGGTTTTTATCTCACTTTCATTCCATTGTACACCAAGGTTCTCCATTACTATGGAGAACTAAACTCATTTGTTGTTGGGGAAGATGTAACCTCTAAACTTTCATGTATTTGAATATGATTTAAATTATTTTATGTTTCTTTCATTAATTGTTAGTGATTTCCTCCTTTGCTCAATGCATGTTATGTTTTGATCACTCATAGCATGATGTTTGAATTTATTTGTTATTGGGAAAAACCTAGAAACATTGATCTGGAGAATTTCACCCAAAAGAAATATTGCCTAGGGATAGGGATATGATGTTTGGTTGTCTTAAGCTTCTGTTCGTAATGCAGAATTGATTAGTAGGGATACAAGGGATTGTGGTCTAATAATTAAGGATAGTCGTTTTACGCCAAGGGATTGGGTTATAAGTAATTTAGAAAGTGTCGTTAACAAATTAAAGAAGAAGATGAATTCTTATATACATGAAAGTAAATTTTGTTTGTTTATTTTTATTTTTAATTTTTAGGCTAATTGGGTGCTCTAGTGTTTTATTTAGTGGATGCAGGAAAAGATTCGCACTAGGAGCACAAAAATATCTGAACCTCTCTTTTCAGGTCTGGAAAATAGTAGAAGAAAAAGGAAGAAAAGGATTTCCAGAGAACTTTTTCCCTCTCCTAAGACTCTTCAACAACATTTCACATTATCTAACCAGGAGACAAAAGATATGGGTGACAATCATAATGGTAGACTATCCTGGCAGATTATGCAGCGATCACTAGACCTCTTCATTTTAATAGCATTGCAAGGCCAAGGGTAAATGTCGCAAGCATGGAGATGAAGCCTACTCTCATTCAATTCGTGAAGAGCAACCAATTACATGGATTGGCTCGTGAAAATCCATACGACCATCTGACCATGTTCAATGAAATATGCAATATAGTGAAGATTAATGGTGTGCCAGATGAGGCTATTAGACTTAAATTGTTCACTTTCTCTTTAGGAGGCAATGCTAAGATATGGCTTAATTCATTCCTAGAGAATAGCTTCACTGAGTGAGAAGATGTGGTGGCAAAATTTCTGAATAAATATTTTCCTTAGTCTAAGGTAAATAAAGGCAAACAAGAAATTTCTTCTTTTAGACAGGGCATGGACAAAACTCTAGGTCAAGTGTGGGATAGATTCAAAGGTTTATTGTGGAAGACGCCCACACATGGCTTTGATGAACCCACGGTGGTCATCCTTTACCTTGGAGGAATGAGTTCATAGAATAAATTGATGTTGGATGCCTCAGTTGGAGGTAATATCAAGTGTAAAACTCCAGAGGAAGCTTATGAGTTGATTAAAAATATGGCCGCTAATGATAATGAGATGCATAACGAAAGGGCTAAATATCAACCGACAGGAGTTCTACAATTACAATCTCAAGATGTTTTGTTAGCTCAGAACAAAATAATGACTCAACAATTGGAGACTCTGATGAAGAAAATCTATCAACTGCCTCAAGAATTGCAGAATGTTTCTCAAGCTCAACATCAACTTTGTGAGCTATGTGGTGCAGATCATATCAATGGACAATGTGCCATGCAAGCTATTACCCAAGAAGAAGTCAATTTTATGGGTAATCAAGGCCACCCAGGTAATTAGTACCAAGGGTGGAAACCTTACCCAATTATGGGTCAAGGGCAAGCTGGGCAATTCAATAGACCACCACAACAACAATGGCAACAACAACCCTCCTTATCGGATAGGACTGCAAAGTTAGAGGAGACATTCCAACAATTTATACAATTGTCAATCTCCAACCATAAAAGCACTGAAGCTGCTATAAGGAATTTGGAGATACAGGTTGGCCAACTGGCTAAGAAGTTGGAGGATAAGCCCGAGAAGAATTTTGGGGTTAATACTGAAGTTAACCCTAAGGAGGAATCTAACGCCATCATGGGTATAAGTGGTGAGATGTTAGCAGAGAGAAAAGTTGAGAGAAAAGAGAAGGAAGTTGGTGAGAAAGAAAAGATGAGTAGAGATAAAGAGGAATTGAGCGAAAAAGAGGAGAAAAATGAAGAGAGAAAAGAAGAGGCTAAGAAAAAGAAAGGAGACAAGAATGATGAGGGGGAGGAAACGGAAAAAGAAGAAGGAGAGGACAAGAGAAAAAAAAGGAAAAGTAATTGAGAAGGCCCTTCCTTACCCAAAAAGCTATTCAAAGAAGGATAAAGAGAAGCAATTTAGGCGTTTCATGAATATCTTCAAGCAATTGGAGATTGCTATGCCTTTGACCGAAGCACTGCAACAAATTCCTGCATATGCAAAATACATGAAACAATTCCTCAGTAAAAAGAAGTATTTAGATGAGGAAACAATTGAAGTGCAAGGTAATTGTAGTGCCATATTGCAGAAGACGCTTCCTCCCAAATTCAAAGATCCATGGAGTTTCACCATCCCTTGCACTGTTAGAAATCATGATATAGGGAAGGCTCTAGTTGACTTAGGGGCTAGCATCAATCTGATGCCCCTATCTATGCTCAAGAAGATTGGTGGTCTGGAGGTCAAACCGACAAGAATGATCTTGCAAATGACAGACAGATCTATCAAACATCCTTATGGTGTAGTGGAAGATGTTGTGATCCAGATTGACAAACTCAAATTCCCAGTTGATTTTGTAGTGATGGAAGTAGGGGAAGATGTAGATATCCCTCTCATTCTTGGAAGACCATTCATGAAGACAGCCAAGGTTGTAATTCATGTAGATGATGGAGTTCTAACATTGAAAGACCAAGATGAAGAGATGACTTTTAACGTCTTCGACGATGTGCAGCCAATCCGAGTAAAGCAGACTAGTCTTAAAATACCAGATGAAGTTTTCTTAGTAACTAGTCTACCTGATCAAGCTGCCAAATTGGTCAAGAGGAACCATAATTGTTTTTCTCCAAGAGTGAATGAAGATGATGGAGATAAGGAAGAAAAGTTAGTTCACCAAGATTATATGCTGGAAAATAATGAATCTTACCTTGGCAAACCAGTAAAATTCAAGAACAGGTTATGGGTTATCAAGGCTATCAGAGCAAATGGAGATCTAGAGATTGAGGCTCCTTATTCTAGGAGAGTCAAGTTGGTGGCTAGGAAGATGTTGAGATTATGTTGGTGTCATGAAAGGAAGAAGAACGCCAACATAAAAAATTCAAATTGAGCATAGTGGTGTCAAGCTAATGACGTTAAACAAGCGCTTACTGGGAGGCAACTCAGTTTTCCCTTCTTTTTTATTTGATTTTGTTTTGAGTATTTATGTTTTTAGGTTGTATGCTGCTTCTCCCGGACTTCAGTGCATTTCACTTGATGAGTTCATCACTCGCATGTCTTCGCCTAGGGACCAGGCCCAAGCTAGTGGAGGAGGTGGCACGTCTAGAGCCGAAGCCATGGTAGAGGATGATTTGGAGGAAGATTTAGATGCCTCTGAGGGGAGTGATGATAGCTTCTCCTGAGGGGAGTGATGACCACATCTCCTATTTTTTTATTTTTATGCATATTTGAACTTTGTTTATTTTGTTTTGAATTTTCGTTTGAGCTATGTACTTGGTGAAATGGATAGTGTGCTTCAATGGTTTGATATGAAGTGATAAACTTTTTGATTGTGATGAGAAGTAATATTGGCTTGTGTTTTCTTGATTGTTGTGAAAGTGATGTTGAGATATTGATTGGTTTATATTTTAAGCACAGATGGTGGTTACTCATAGTTGTTTAAGATAGATGCATGGTTTAAATTGTGATTAATGTGCATAACATGATGTTTATCAAATTGTGGAACTTGAGTTAACCTGTGAGATGTTGTGCTCTAGAGTTATTGTTATTGACTGCTATTGCTTTGGAATCACTGTTGATTTTGTCTGAGATTTTCTGTTGAACACTATTTGCTTGCTTGTTACGAATAACAAGGTCGTCTATTCTTATCCCTTGTAAGCCAATGCCAAAATTTCAACCCCCCAAAATTTTTAATTTTTTTTTATCCTTTGAACCTTGAGCCTAATGTGAAAAAACTCTTGAAATCCTTTCCTTGAGTTGAGTAGAGTATGCATGTATGGTACAGGAGAATGGTTCAAGTTTGGGGGTGTTGGAAAAAGTGAAAAGAAAAAGAGCATTAAGCAAAGAAAGCAAGAAAAGCAAGAGAAGAAAGAAAGAAGAATAGAAAGGATGTGCTCAATGAATAAAAGTTGGGATTAAGTTAAGAAGTGGTTTCCCAAGTGAAAAGTAAAAAGAGAGATTAATGTTAAATTATGAAGTAAATTGTTCACTCTCTTAACTTAAGGAACTTTGTTGTCCAGAAAAACCAGTTTTCTTCATAACTCAGCCACAATACAAGCCTCAAAAAGTCCTTGTGATGATAATTTGCTTGTGAATGTGTTTGATGTTGTTAAATGAAAGACAAAGTTGAATTATGTGACATTGTGAGTGCAGAGTGAAAGAGACACCTCATTATGCACCTTTGAGCTTGAGTGAAACACTTTCTTTGGTGAGGAATGATTTCATGCACTATAGGATAACACTTTGCTTTGCTGTTGATCACTCATAAGGCTTTTGCATCTGTTGTGTATTCTTTTTTATGTGAGCACCATAGTTGAAGCTTGATTGGCTAAGACTTCATTATATCCTGATCTTTCTAGGATGGCCAAACGTGAGTGATTTACTTGTCTTAGAAGAGAATGTTTTTAGTGTGCTAGACCATTGTAGTATGACTATTTTGTTTAAGCCAAATTACATTTTGCTTGTGGACAAGCAAAGTTTCAAGTTTGGGGTTGTGATAATAGTTGAATATATCATTATCTGTGATGCAATTTTGATATTAAATCAACTTTTTTTTACTTAGAAGCTTGCTTGAACTCTTGTTTTTAGTTTAGTTTTTTAAATAAGTGAATCGAGGTTATACTTTATGATTTTATCACTAAATTCCCTTAATTTTGTAGGTTATGGGTATGTTTTGGAAGAGAAGCAAAAGTATCAAGGAGTCAGAACTCAAGAGGGATGATAAAAGCATCAGAGAAGAAGGCTAAAGAAGGCGTAGGGCGCCTGGTTGCCCTTTCTAGGGCCCTTAGAGCCACTTTGCACCGCAACACGCCTAGGTGCCCTTCCAGGGGCACTAAGCGCCAGTTACAGCGTAGTCTCGCCTGCTTGCCCTCCTGGGAGCGCTGAGCGCCAGTTTCAGTGCAACGTTGAGCGCCTGCTTGCCCTCTGAGGGGCGCTAAGTGCCAATTCTCTCGCAGTGTCGCCTGCTTGCCCTTAGTTGGGGCACTGAGGGCCAACAACTTGGGCTTATGGGCCAATTTTTGATCTATTTAAGGACTTGCACGCCCTAGGGTTCACATCTTTCGAAGGTTGAAGCACAGAAACACACTTTTCGACCCTTTGGAGGAAAATTTGGATGCGAGAGCTCTTTTCTGCGTTTTCTAGGGATTTTATCTCACTTTCATTCCATGGTACACCAAGGTCCTCCATGACTATGGAGAACTAAACTCATTTGTTGTTGGGGAAGATGTAACCTCTAAACTTTAATGTATTTGAATATGATTTGAATTATTTTATGCTTCTTTGATCAATTGTTAGTGATTTCCTCCTTTGCTCAATGCTTGTTATTGTTAAGACCTTGGCAAGTGTACCGAATCGTATCAAGTAATAATAAATGGTAAGACCAAGTATCGATTCCCAAGAGCCTTACGGCACTAAACAGTCATGTGATTACTCAACTAATTAAGACTTTTGAAAAACAATTTAGGATTTTGAATGCAAAAACAAGAAAATAAATATGAATGCACTTTTGATCAATTGTAGATTTCACCTAGTTTACTCTTATGTATAGAATAATTCATCTTCTTCATGCAATTGTTAACATCACTTTCTAAATTACTTAAAACCTGATCCCTCAGGGAAGAAAGCCTATGCTTAATTAATAGACCATAATCCCTTGCATTCCTAATAATTAATTATGTATTACAATTAAAAGCTTAAGATGACCAAAACTTATACCCCCATCCCTGAGCAATACTGCTTTTGGGAGAAATTCTCCAAATCGTGGATTCTAGGTATTTCCAATAACAAAGAAGACCATAAAATCATGCCATGAGTGATCAAAACATAACAAGCATAGAGAAAAGGAGAAAATCCCTAACAATTGATGAAAGAAGCATATATAATTAAAACCAATTCAAATACATGAGAGTTCACAAGGTTACATCATCCCCCAACAACAAATTGAATTTAGTTTCCCCTTGTCATGGAGGAACTAGATGAACAATGGAATGATAATGAAAGATAAACCCTAAAAATTGCAGAGGAGAGCTTCCGCATCCACTTCTGCCTCCAGAGAGTTGGAGAAAATCTGAGTTTGTGTCAATTATGTAAAAGATACTCCCTCTAGGTCGAGCAAATCCTTAAATAGGGCTGAATTGGATCATGCGCCAACGCTGACACTGCTCAGCGCCCCTACTTATGGCGCCCAGGCGAGCTTGCAAGAGGATGGCGTGAAATGTTACTTGAAGACTGGCGCTCAGCGTCCTTGAAAGGGCGCTCAAGCGTGACTGCGAGACTCCTGCGCTGAGGGTCCTAGAGGAGGGCACCCAAGCATCCTGCGACCTTTAGCAGCCTTCTCTTCTGGTGCTCTTTCTGTCCTTTATGAGTTTCAACTTCATGACATTTAACTCCTCTTCAATTCATCCCAATTTCCTACAAAATCAAAGGAATTTAGTGATAAAATCCTCAAGTATAACCTCAACTCTCTTATTCAACAAAATAAGCTAAAAACAAGAGAACAAGCAAGCTTCTAAGTCAAAAAAGGTTCATTTATTATCCAAATTTAATCCCAAATAACGGTGAAATCAACCGTTATCAGTTATGTTTTGATCACTCATAGTATGATGTTTGGATTTCTTTGTTTTTGAGAAATACATAGAAACCTTGATCTGGAGAATTTCATCCAAAAGAAATATGGCCTAGGGATAGGGATAAGATGTTTGGTTGTCTTAAGCTTCTGTTCGTAATGCAGAATTGATTAATAGAGATGCAAGGGATTGTGGTCTAATAATTAAGGATATGCTTTTTACGCCGAGTGATCGGGTTCTAAGTAATTTAGAAAGTGAGGTTAACAAATTAATGAAGAAGATGAATTCTTATATACATGAAAGTAAGGAAGGTAAAATCTAAACCCCAACAACATCATCATCTCATATTATCAACACCATTCATTCTTGTGTCAAGTCTCAATTGATCAATTTGCATTCATATTTACTTTTGTTGCATTTGCATTTAAACACCAACAAAATAGCTTTTTCGTCTTAATTAGTTAAGTAATTACACGATTGTTTAGTGTCGTGAGTCTTCTAGGATACAATATTTGATATGATTTGGTACACTTTCCAATGAGTTAACAATTATTCAGTAAGAGTTTGACCGGTTGTATAAGAACGACGTCTAGAAGCTTGTGAAGCTACCTTAAGACAAACACGTTATTTGAGCTAAATGGGTTTTTCAGAACAAGTTAGACAAATATGGAAAGGTAATACAAGACAAGGCAAGACTTGTAGCAAAAGGTTATTCTAAATAGGAAGGTATTGATTACATTGAAACTTATGCCTCTGTTGAAGATTAGAGGCAATTAGAATATTATTATCTTTTGTAGCGTTTAATAAAATAAAACTTTATCAAATAGATGTAAAAAGTTCCTTTTTAAATGTTGAAATCAAAGAAGAGATATATGTGAAATAACCACAAGGTTTTGAGTGTTCTACCAACCCTAATCATGTTTTTAAATGAAACAAATCATTGTGTGGTTTAAAACAAGCTCATAGAGGTTAGTATGAATGCTTAAGCTGGTTTCTTATGATAAATTGTTTTAATAGGGGAAAGGTAGACACTACATTGTTCTACAAATATGTAAAATATGATTTCATAGTAGTTCAAATTTATGTAGATGATATAATCTTCGGTGCTACTAATGAAAATCTTTGCCAAGACTTTTCCAAGATGATGCAGGATGAGTTTGAAATGAGCATGATGGGTGAACCTGAAGTTCTTCCTTGGGCTGCAAATAAAGCAAGCGGTAGATAATATATATATATATACATATATATATATATACACACACACACACACTAGAGAAACGTATAGATTGTAGGGTTATTGTGATGCAAATTATGCTGGAAATAGGATTGGGAGAAAGAGTACAAGTGGAGGTTTCCACTTTATAGGAAGAAATCTTATCTCTTGGATAAGCAAGAAGTAAGGAACAATCACTATCAACGACCGAAACAGAATACATATCAGTTGCTAGTTGTTGCTCACAACTCCTATAAATCAAGAATCAACAT
Source organism: Vigna umbellata (assembly GCF_018835915.1). The sequence goes on from NW_025908907.1 coordinate 45,873, forward strand.
GAAGACTACAACGTCTATGAGAGCATGATTCTTATCTTTTGTTATAACAAAGCAGCTATTAGTTTATCTAAAAATTCCATTCTACATTCATGTGCTAAACACAGTGAAATTAAACACCACTTTATTCATGATTATGTCCAAAAAGAAATTATTGATCTACAATATGTGAATACTGAAGATCAACTTGCTTATATCTTCACCAAACTCATGGTTGAAGAAAGATTTGAATATTTGAAAAACCTTTTGGGTATGAAACTTATTGAGTGAATGTTTTAATTCAATGCATCTATTTCTCGCCATATAACATCTAGAATTAAATATCATAAGACATATCATCTAGAGATGTCATACTCAATTGTATGGTCTAAGACTAATCGACTAAACACACTTCATATTGCATGCATAACAGTGTTTAGCATTGCGCCCAATTAAATGAATCAATAAGCATAATCTAGGTTATAAAGGTATTTCAAATTTCGCAACCTCAGCATAACCGTATGACATACATTTATTAAGATATGATGGTAATTATGACTCGTCGATCAATGTTCCCCAAAAATCCTTTTCTTCCTTAAAAAAGTAACTGCTTTTTTTAAAACACAAAAACCAAACTTGCACTCTAAGTCTCTCATATTTTCTCCCAAAGACTTTTTCATTTTGAGAATCTCTCAAGTACTCTGTATTTTAATTGCGACGTTATTCTTTTTTATTATTTTGTTTTGTGTAGAAACTGTGTCGTAATTAAAGTTTTGGATGATACTCGTAGTGGATTAGTTTTTATTCGGTTTAGTAATTTGAATAAAATTAGTTTCAGAATATTAATGGATGTTTTTGAAAGAAAGTTGATTGTAAAAACAAAAAGTGGTTTGATGATATAGGTACATTAGAAATAAGTTATAATAATGGTTTTGAACGATTTTTGGTTGGTGCAAGTGAACTTTTGGAAATTTGAATAGTGGTGTAAGTGATGAATTTGGTGATTAATTGTTGTGGAAGAATAAATGGTTTATGAAAAATAAAGTTTCAACAGACGCATAAAATATCTGGATGTATGTTTTTAAATGTATATATATGTCATATATGATTGTTCCATTTATATTTGTATGATAATGTTTGCTTAATATAATTATGTACTAAGTTAGGGGCTATGTACTAAGTTAGGGGCGTTGGGCGTCGCCTTAATTGTATATTGCATGTAGTAATGAAGTGAGTTGAAGTTATGTGGTTTTTTATAATATGAGATGGAATATGTGTTATTATGAATGTAATGTCTGCATATATGATGTGATTATGCGGATGAGAAACATGCGTCTTGGCTAGAGGTGAGGGGGATCTAGGAGTTGACCATGAGGGGGCTCTAGTAATGAAGTGTAGCTGTATCGAAGGTGAACTTTGCCAAGGAAGCTCTCTAGGAGAGTGGTGGGAAGTAGCATCTATGTATTTCGCCTGTAAGGCTCAAGAAAGAACAAGGGAAATAGGCTTTGTTTGGAGACTCTTGGGAGTTGGAATGAATAGTGGTTTTAGCTCTAGAGGTGAGCTGATTTTAGATGGTAGGCTATGTGTGAGGGTTAGGTTGATGATTGAACCTCTTGGGCCGAGTCTACACGTGCATTCATTATTATTCGATGATACAACAATAATTGTTATTTGATTATGTGCTATTATATGAATTAACAGATTAAATGAGGCGTGTTATGACGTGTTATTATTATATATTTGTAAGTTAGCTCACCTTTGCATGTTGGTAGTTGTGGTTTTCACTTGTGATGATCATATGTCTTACGTTATACGTAAGAAGGGGATTGCTTTGAAAACAATTTCTTTTATTTTGGATGTAGTTTGGATAAATATTAATTATTGAATAATTTTAAATGTTTTCTTATTGTTTGAAATAAATGTTATTGAATGGAACATTTATTTGATGAAATAAATGAACATTTTAACATGTGTCATTTGATGAAATAAATATTATTGAATGGGACATTTATTTTAGTAGAATTATGAAAGGGTGTTACATGTGTCATTAGAGATTAACATATAATCTACTTTTTATCCTAGAATAATTTATACACTTACTTTGTAGCACTCTAATATATAATTTTCCTTCAACTTTTTATTTTTTTATGCTCTAGTACAAAAAAATGTTTTTATAGTGAGTTATTATACTTGTTATAACCCACCCGATATAATAACTTTTGTGGTGGCAGTTTTGTAATTAAGGAAAACTTTTCTATATCAATTTTGTATTAAAACTGTTATAGAAAGTTATATGGTGATATAACTATAATTAAGTGGAAGCTTTTCTATACCGGTTATAGGTCTAACATGTATAATAAATCAAGTTTTCATATTCAATAGTGTTTCACTTTCATTTTTGCCTATGAGTTGTGTTTCCCTCGTTCCTTTCCCTTTCTTCCCTACACCTCGTTCCAATTTCTTCCTTGCACTTCACTTTCATTTCTTCCCTTTCATATTCACGCTCATTCTTGTGGGTTTGTTGGGTTGCCTTCGTTGTTCATCGTCGTTGTGGCCAGTTCACTGGTTCGCCTTCGCTGGTTTGCCTTCGCTGGTTTGCCATCACTCTAGCTCATCCTTGTTGTCGATTAAGTTTAGTATTTCTCTTATTCTTTTCTTTGTTGGAGTGCTTATGTTAGATTTTGGGTCATAGTTTTTTATTTGGGGATTTAGAGTTTGTGAAAGTTTTGTTAGTTTTGAAGGAAGGATAACTTTATCACACATAAGGCTTTTTGTGAAGTGTTGGTAGAGGAAAGTGTGAGATCTCAGCTTCAAACTGTTGCAAAGGCTAGTTCTAAGTCAGATTTGAAGGTTGTGATTGATGATTTGTCGCCTTTGACATTTGTGGCAACGCCTCCACCGCCTCCTGCACCACCTCCACCGCCTCATGCATCGTTGGCTAGTTCTAAGTCAAACAATATTGTTGTATCATTATTTCCTTTATAAACATAAAATCATGATAGATAATATCATAATCTAGAAAACATTGAAATTCACTAGGTCGTTTCTTTTGTCACATTTGATATGTTAAAAGTAGACGAAAAAAGCATTTTATTATTTATGTGAGTGGTATGTTTTAGCATTACTTACTACAAGACTTTTAAAATAATTTCAGAATTTTATTTCATCAATAATAATAATAATAATAATAATAATAATAATAATAATAATAATAATAATAATAATAATAAAATTATATAAAAAAATATAGATAAGGCTAAATCAACCAAAATTATGTCTCAATATATTCCATTATAAACTCACTGACACGATATTAACTTAAAACATAATAAAATTTTATTTTTAAAATAATTAAAAAAATTAAAAATTAAAAATTAAAAATTAAAAATTAAAAAAAAAATAACGCACTGCCACATTATATTTCTTTAAAGTTGCTACTAGTACCATGCTAATAAAAAAAAGTAATTGCATCAAATTTCTCAAATGTATAAAAAGAAAAGAGTATAAAAAGAAAAGAACCTAATGGATATTTTAAAATAAAAAACAAGACTAAATACATAATTTAACCTAATTATTAAATGAGTTATTGGTTTTTCTCACTCTCGCTCTTTGCTTTGGTAAAAAATATTCAAGCTAAATCCCCTTATTACTAATAAAAGATTATTTTATATTAACAATTTTGTTCTCAATAATTGAAGTTTTATGTCGATATAACGTCATCATGCAACAGATAAACTATATTAAAATGATCACATATATAACTTGTTACAATATCTTGACTAAAAAAAAGTAGGTTTATATTAAAAAAAAGATCTTTTCTATTTATGTTAATTAGAACTCTTTCAAATCAATGCTTGGTTACAGTCCTAAAAACAACACATGCATATGTTGCTTATTTACAATGCTAATTTTCTTTGTCAATGTGCCTTTTATTATCATTTGTGTCCTAACTATGCAAACAAAGTTTATACCACAAACACGTGCATATATATATATATATATATATATATATATACACATAAAAGTTCAAACCTAACCTAAATACCAAAGTTCTGAAAATTAATTCCAAACATCTTTGGAAACTTACATAGCAATGCACTTCACATGCATCATGTGCACATCACGTGACTGTCTAAACTTTTTCCCACTTGGCTTTGCATTCATTAATTTATGGCCAATACACCAACATTTTGCAACTTTTGATTCCTTACCAATACATAAGACCACCCATAACATCTTTTTCAGTTACTTTTATTAGCAATTAAAAAATGCTTTGTGCATTAGACAGTGTATTAGTGTCTCCTTGCTTCCCACAATGTCAGAAATAAATAAACTATGCATAAAAAAATAATAAAGTTATAATAATGTAAAATTGGTATGAAAAACTAGGCATATTCTCTTTTCAGTTCTCTATGAAATTCCACATGCTATGCCACCTTGAAGTTGCAAAAATGTATTACTACACATACATCAATATCACCATTGCATCATTTTCATTGTCTGTCTCTAATATGGATAACTTATTCACAACATGCACATGGACCTCACATTGTTTCATATTTAATTATAATATTAATATCTCTCCATAACATAACTATTTTGTATATCTATTCTTTGACTTTCACGTCTCTTCTTTTATGTATGTATATGTCTTTTCTAAGTAAGAAGGGTAAACCCTAATACTATGTATCATACACGTATGTAATTGTATGCACACAGGTAGTTGGAATTTAAATGTGTATAATATTTAAATATAAAAAATGTGTAAATTTAAATATCAAATCAAAGGTTAAATAATTGATTTTTTTGTTTTGTAAAAATCAAAGGAAAATTTATCATGAAATTGTTTATTGATGGAATATTATTAGGGTGGTGATTTGTAAATAAATACTCTTTAAAGAATGATTGAACTTAAAATTACCCATTGATTTTTTTGTTTTGCAAAAAAATAATAATAGTAATTTGTTTTGTATAAAATTAGAATGAACATATTACAAAATAAAAAAAAATGGTGAAAAAGATCGTCACTCAATATATTGTTCATGAAAATGAGAACTTGTTATTTAGAGGTAAATTTTTAATAGATATATTTTCATTCTCCCATTTAACTTTTCTTTGAGTAACTTCTTTTAATTTAGAAAAAAAAAAACTAAAGTAAACGAAAAATTAGTGATAAAATATTTAATATTTATAATATAAAATATTATTAACCCCAGTATTATTCTTGTAAATTATTGAGATATTGTAAGATTATGCTTCAGATATAACAGCTAGACAACTGTCCATATTCCTCTGAGCTCTGTTTGGGAGAATAACTAGTTTGTATCTTATGTCCTGTGAATGCAGAGTGAAATATTTTATTTTTTTTATAATATTAAATTAAGAAACTACGTTTTACATTTTCAGATATTAACTACATTTATTTTTATTTATGATTAATTTAATAAAAAAATTGCAAAAGACAAGACATCATTCAAGATGGAATATCATAGTCCAACTTTAAAATTCCACAATTTGACAGTGCATTGGATGGGTTTTCTATACTACATTTTCTATTAACTTTTTTGTTGTTGAATATTTTAATTAGATTAGGGGTGGCATTTCAAAGTGTAAATTTTTTAAGTAAGATATTTTAATATTATAGAAAAATTGTTTTTCCTTCATTTTTTTTTTAATTTAGAGTAAGTAAGGAGTACTTATCAACTTAAATTCATAATAGTAAAAGTCTTTTATAAAGTTTCGCAATAGATAATAATATATTACATTCTTTTCCTCTTCCAAAATTATATTTGTTTCATCCATGATTTTCCGTCTGAACTTAGATTTCAT
>NW_025908910.1:0-12919 GCF_018835915.1 Vigna umbellata
TTATTTCGATTATGATACATAGTAAAAAAATATTAGTATATGATTGTACTCAATAATATAATATAATTTATAGTTATGCTTACAATGTTTAAAAACTGATGAAAAAATATTTGAAATTTTGTAGTAATTAAAAATATTGATTTTTTAAGTTCGTAAACTTTGATTTCCATTTATTACCTTTATGTTATTTATTTATTTATTTAACAACTAAGCTATACAAGACTAGTTATGCTGAAATTCTGTATTGTTTGGAATAATGTTCTGAAACAAGACTGAATAATTCCAAATTTTCATAATGCCATTTCTAATTATGTTTATCAATAAATTGTAATCAAATATTTTTATTTAATGTACATTGAATTTATTTTCTCATTTAATACTTTTTATGAAATAGAATATAAAATACATTAGCATTTATTACACAGACCGACTACTTAAAAAATGCAATAAATACTTGAAAGTTTTAAAATTATTATACTATAATATTTATTTACTATATTAAAATCCTTTACGTTATAACTAATTAGGTAATAAAAACAATTTTTTTTTATTTCCCTAACGACTCTAAAGTCAAATTTCAGAGAGAAAATAAACTCATTTATTATTCTAACTATTCATTAAGATGCATGTTAGTGAATAAAAATATATTAATTACAACATCTTAAATCAATGGGAAACCAGCTACTGTGTTGATTTGTTCATAAAACCTTTTTGCATGTATAAATCACACTGATAGGGAGAGGATTTCTGAGGTCGAGAAAGAAAAAGTATACAAATTCTTGATTTCTCAAATTCTTGATCTCTTAATTGCAACATCTTAAATTCTTGATTTTCTTCGCACTCAAGAATATCTGTTCTTCTTTGATGAAAAGAAAGATTGAGGCAATGCAGGCAACGCAGGAAACAGGTTCACATGGAAGCGATCACGTTGAGAAAGAGAAAGTATACAAGAAAACGAAAAACTCTGCAATCAGTAGCACAACTAAGATCGTTCATCAACCTGAACCAGCATGTGATTTGAAGGAAAAAGGAAAAGCTGCGTATGAGGATGCTGAAATGGACCCAGAAATTCAACATTTGATAAAAACATTGTTCTGGGAGATTGATAATTGTCCTAAAAGCCTAACAGAAGAAATTCCTATCAAGGTAAGCAAAAAGAAAGAACAAGCATGATCAAATCATAGGATACATGTTCTTATAGGGCATTCATAAAACTCACTGGTGTATGCATGTTTTATCTTCTGTTTCTCTGATGTAAATAAAACTTCAATTTCCTTTCTTTGTCTGTAATTGGGATTGAATACCCTTGTAATCCCTTTTCAATTAATGTTACATTTTTGCTTATAAATTTAAACACTGAGTTAGTTCACTAATAGGGCATTATATAGTGATTAATAATTAGTATGCAAGAATATTGTTTCCTCATATACATGAGAAAAAAAGACATTCAATTTGAAGGATTCAATACAATATTTTTCTTCTTTTAAGTTGTCCTTAATTAACTTGTAGTTAAGTGGCAGTTTGTTGTTTATCATGTTCCAAGTTGATGGGTTATAATGATAAAGACTGTGACTTTTTTTTTGGTATGTTAGAGGTTTTTTGTTAGATGATTTTCGGTTATTGTATCATTCTTGTGGAAATATCGATGTTAGTTTACGATAAATAGTGTAATTGAACTTATCATCGATACTTGGTATGTTTAATTTGTAAACTTTTTAAAAACTGTTTTGACTATAAAATGATTTCCTTCTTTCTGTGGAATTTCTATAAGGTGTAATTCACACTTAGGTTTTATAAAAACCTGAAAGTTTACCCTTCTTTAGGTCTCGGAATTTGTAGTAGAATTTCATTATTTTGAAATACAAAAAAGTTAAAAAAATTGACAGAAAAAAACAAAGGGCTTTTTCTTAAAACAAAAATTTGTATTCATTCGAGTTCTGAACCCTAGCTGATGAACTTTTAAAATTAGGTAGTTTAAACTTTTTTATATTGATTCTACCAGATGTCAAATGCGAAATTTGTTATATTTGTTCTGCTTGTAATCTATGTAAAAAAAAAAGGGTATTTTGAATATATATATATATATATATATGAGTTACTATTACTTCTTACCGTCCACAGACTTTTTATTGTCTCCCACACTTCAACATATGTATTATCTTACACTCATGTATAACATATAATTATAACAATTGGAGAAACTACAAAACAACTTATAATAGGTTAAGCTAGTTTAATTATAATAAATCAATGCAAATATATACATCATCTCACAAGCAATTTTCAAAATGATAACAACTCAATCACATTTAACAAGAAATGTCTATACATATGTCTTTATTGGAACCAAATCAATATCTCAAAACTAACTTAGTACACAGTTATCTAGACTTAAACATTTAACTATACTTTTGAAAGACATATGTATGAAGTAAACTCAGATTTTGCACATGTCATGCAATCTCATACTCCCTTTGAGTAATAAATTAGGACCAATGTCCCCCTCAAATATGATAGGATAAATTATTATACATACATCTCTCATTAATGTTTCATATTGAAACATTATATTGTAGGAACTTCCTTAGACTCTCATAACTAGATATATTATCTTCAATGTGAGTTTGCTACTAGGATGATGTCGTCAAATCACGGTTCAACACATTATAAATCCAACTTAGTATCACACTCCCTCCCTATAAGTTATTATGACCTCATCATCCACACAATTCATATATCACATATCTCATCTCCAAAAATCCATTACACACATATATCTAGTATGAAACATTTTAACTTTACTCATTCCTATATTTCATACACCCAATATCTCATATCAAACAATTATACAAACATATGCAATTAAAAGCATTATAATTGAAGATTTTAAACTAGTTATTTTCTATTAGACCCCGTATCATTGCTTAACGAGACTCTCTTATAAGGGAGCTTGCTCAATGAGCAACATGACTTGCCTAACAAGATCACACCAATGAAGCTCTCTATTTTTAAAACATTTCGCTTAGTGATGCCATGGCTTGCCTAGCAAGCGAGTACAAGGAGTAAATTTATGAAAATTTTGCCTAGCGAGTCTCAAGCCCGCGTAATGAGCATAGTTATTCCAAGCGCACTGGATTTTTAATTAAAACTTCTCATCCAGTGAATGTCTCTCTCACTCAGCTAATAAGGCCATTATAAGCTTATTTCACAAACTCGCCGAACGAGTTTTCATAATTTGTATGTATAAAATATGATATATCAAACTACTTGGTATTATTTAGGCCATTTCAAATACATTTCAGATTAAAACTCTTCGACTTTTTAACTCAAAAACACCTTAAATAGTACCATTTGGTCTTCATGATGGATCATACTCATGACTACTAAATTATAAACCAGATTAAGAGACACAAAATAGTGTTTTGAAACAAATAATTTCTATAAATAGTTCTATGTCATCTTAATATACAAATTCAATCATTTAAATCTACTTGAAATCAAACAATGTTTCATAGTTTCATCAAATTGATTTAAACACCATTATAATATACTCGCTTCACTTTCTTAAAAACATAAACCACATACCACCACAACTTAACTCTCACATGTAACTCTAACAACAAGGAAAACTCAGGTCAATTATCTAACCTCACCAACATGACCAAAAAGAACATATTCATATTGAGCTACCTAAGCTCACATGTGTCCCCTTAAAAAAGAGAAAAAAGCTTACTTTAATTATAAATTTAATCGATAAGTTTTGATGCCCTCTAAGCCAGAAGTCCTAAGGTGGCTCAGTTGTTCAAAGAGACTAATGATAAAATTAGAATCTTAAAGGTCTAGAAAGAAACTTACAAAGATTATGGTTTTTATAAAATAAAATTTTATTAATGAAAATTTCTATTTATAGTTTACTTTTTAATAATAAAATAATCGAATATCATTTATAAAAACAACTTTTGTCCTTAAATCATTTGGATTGATTACCTCATCATTTTCCTTATAAAAAAATATATTTTTATATATAATAAATTTGTTTTTAGGTATATAGCCATATACAAAGTAGTACTGTCAAAATGGGTTAAAATACGCAGGTCAATCCGGTCCACCACGAGTTTAGGCCAAGTTGAGTTTGAAAAAAATGTAATTTTTTTTATAGGCGCCAATTTTCAACCCGACTTACTTAGAATTTGGCTCACCCAGGTTGAATTCGTGATTAGCCGGGTTGGCTCACTATTAGAACGATACAATACAATCGATAAGTGTACCAAATCATTTCAAGTAATATAAAATGGTAAGACCAAGTATCATTTTCCCAAGAGACTTGTAATACTAAAAAATTGTGTGATTAACAACTCATCTAGACTCAATAGAACATCACATCATTTACAAATATGTGCAACAAGATAAATTCACAAATATACAAAGTTGGAATTTGGTGTTTGAAGACGCTTTGATATGGACTATACTAGAAATTGTGTGAAATGACATTGCTAAGGTTAGTTTTCACCTATTTCACTTTTGTGCTTACCCAATTTCATATCCTCTCCATATATTTACTAAAGTCAATCCACAAAAACACTCTAGCCCTAATCCCTTAGGTGAAAGAGCCTAGGTTTTCCCTATTAAACTCCAATACCTTGGAAAATCTAACAAGCAAACTCACATTAATGAGCTGGGATCTTAAGACAACATGTGAATCATCTTCCATCCCTAGAATCAATGACCACAAGGACTCTTGTTTCAGTTCTAGGTTCCATCTTACGTCCCCATAATCCATGAAACCCCAAAATAAAGTCATGAACATTCTTATTACATGCAAGCTTTAAGATTGGAAACAAGAATACTAGCAATTGATAGAAAAGATATATATATATATATATATATATATATATATATATATATATATATATATATATATATATATATATTCAAATCAATCATCCATTACACAAGAATTCAGAGACTACATCTAAGCCTAACAAGATGAATCTGGTTCTCCACTTCCATGGAGAACCCTAGAGCTTACAAACATGGATGAAAGAAGAAGGAGACCCAAAGGAAGAGTAGGAGATGTTCCCACAAGCTCTTCACGATCTCCATGAGCTCCTCTAAGTGAAGTCGCGCCTCCAAAGAACCAAAGACCTAAAGCTCTTCGCGTTTTTGAGTTAAATAGAACAAATCTGTCATGTTAGCAAAAATGGCGCTCAAGCGCCCCTAAAGAGTGGGCGCCCGAGCGCGCGTTAGTCGTGGTGCATTGGCGCTCAAGCGCCCATGAAAAAAGAGGGCCCGAGCGTGGTTCTGCTGCATTACTTCTTTTTCTCATTTTTGTGGAGATCTGCTTGCTTTTGTGGTTGATTCAGTTCTTTACATTGTTGGAGATTCTTCCAAGCACATTATTAGCTATAAAATAAAGGGATTATAGATGAAATTACACCAAAGTAGCCCAAAACATAATTATTCATAAAATTAAGATAAAAGAGATGATTAAGCACGTTACAAGCTAGAAAAGAGTTGATTTTGCTACTAAAATGATACTTAGATAATGGTAAGAATTAGCATTATCACTCACCAATTCACCTAATTTAATTTAATTATTTATTATTTTGTGTTCAATATTATTAGTTAACACATTTTTTTTATTGTATTATAGATGTGGATAAAAAAAGATGTTTCAAGAGAGCAAAATATTATGGATTTACCCGTTCAATACTCTAATATTATAAATGGTAAGTGACACAAAAACAATCAATATTAGAAACATCTTTGTTCACCTTTTGTGCTTGCTTTTGGATTACATTTGGATTGTATGGTATTTTTTTTAATTTTGAATTGTCTTTGGAGTTTAACATCATTTTAGAATGAAATTTATTTAGATTTGAATGACAAAAAAATTGTAATTTTTTGGATTAACAAAAAAACTTGTAATTAAGTGAACCAATGAGCAAACTCGTTTAATCCACCGACCTGTGGTGGGTCGGGTCAGGTTCAAATTTTTTTGCCTCGCTAATAACCGAGACAGGTTGAGTTTACTCACTAAGTGACCAACCCGTGATGGCCGAGTCAGGTTATATGTTTTGACAACACTAATACAAAATGTTTATACTAATAATATGAATTGTGGAAAGCAAGTAAGATAGAATAACAAACCATAATTCTATATTATTGACTTTTAAATAAATACTAAAAGATACACTTAATTTCTTTTTATTGATTAGCAATGTAAAATGTAGGAACGACAATTCGTGTCAGTGCCCCATTTATGTCCACCCGTATTTGATTCACAAAAAACGAACTAGCATATCCTGTCTTACATAAGAAATGTGGGTTAATTTATGTGGTCCGCTCTGCAAAATGTTTGACTCGTGAGTTTGCCTACGACTTGCATAACAATTATAATAACTTTATTTTTATTTAATTAAATTAGTAAAAAAATTATATAAGTCCATTTCTTAAAATAAGTAATATTTATAATTTATAAGTACAAGCTTATTAAAAATAGAAATAACTTTGAATTAAACTGAATTAAAAAAACAAATGTGAATGAAGAAGCTACTTTTTTATGGACATGATATAAATGAGTGAGTTACTTTTAAGAGAAGACTAAAATACTAAGTTCGTTCCTCATTTTTTTGTGTTGCTCCCTCCACCCCCACCTCTTGCTCCCTCCACCTCCCCATTCCTGTTTTATCCCTTCTTCCACCTTCTTATTCCTGTTTTACCCTTCAGTATAATTTTATTTTTAGGATTAATATTTTTTAACTTCTAACCACTTCAATCCAGTACATGAATGCGATGATCTGGTTTATGCTTAACCAACAAGCATTTGTTATTGACAATTATGCTATTTCTTTATCTCATCACCCAAACAACACAACCATTTTAATAGTGGACCCATGTTTCTATGTTTCATGTTCTTCTGACTCTCTGTTTTTTATGCTTCTTTCCATTGTTGTATCTTTTGAACTTTCTGATTGTTTATCTTATCCACACCAACCAACGTACGAAGAGTTAAGCAATCTCACATAAAAAAATATTGATACATGAGAAAGAAATATATGTCGCAATGTGTCAGAAAAAATATTGTGGAGGATAGTTAATTTTATAAAAAGGTTGAAACATTTTATATAATCATTTAAATAAGAAATTAAAATATTAAAATTTTAAAACTTTAAGAGAGGAATTTCATCATTTAAATTTAGAAAATTTTAAATTATAATTAAATAGTAAGAATTTTGAACTTTTGAAATTTTTTTAATTAATTCATGTATACATTTTTCATTTTCTTTATTCCATTATCGTTTTGAAATTGAGATAAAAATACTTTAACACATTCTACTACAATAATGAATATTTCTCTCATGCTAACAAGATTGTGGTTAATTTTCAGATTTATTTTGCAATCATTTTATTTTACCAACATTAATGATATATGTTTCCATTGATGTCATTTAGAATTTTTTATCAATATCAATAAAATTATTTAGTCATAGAATATTCATTATTGATAGTCATAAAATATTCATTATCGTTTGGAACCGCTGCACTATCGAATGACCACCACAAACACCCCACATCGCCGCACCACGAAAAGTCACACCACCACACCACGAAACCAAACGAATATGGAGGCAATAATATGAAGAATAACCAAACGGATATGGAGTAGAGAAGTAAGAGTTGGGAGATGAGAAAAAATGAATCTGGTGAGAGATAGAGGGGGTGAGGATCTGGAAAGAGAGAAAGTGAGACTTGGGAGAGTGGAGGAGTGAAACTACGGGAGTGAAAATGGGTAAGTAAAAATAGACAGAAATTTAAGGTTTCAGAATAAAATAAATAAATAAGATTAAAAAAAAAGCTACTTTTGTAATTAAAAAAAAATTGTAGAAGGTTGGGGAGGTGGAAGGAGAAGGGGTGGTGATGGAGGGAGTAACATCCCATTTTTTTTCTTGCAGCCCGCATGACCCACCTCACATAAATGGTTAAATTCTTAACATTTATATAAAATTAAATTTTATTCATCTAAACAATCTTATTACTTATATATGTTTTAAGTATCTGTATAAGTTTATAAAATTGAAGAACAATACAGTTTAATTGTATATCCCCCAACGGTGAGATCAGTGCTATATAGGAGTTGACTAATATGAAAAAGGTCTTAAGTTTAAGTTGACTCTATTTTATAGAATAAAATAGGGATATAGTATTAATGATTGATAAAAAAAGAAGTAGATATATTGATGAGACACAAATACTTTAAACTTATAATATTTTTTAAATAAGAGCTTTCAATACAGTTATTTGGTCTGTGAATTAAATATCCACAATAAAAATATTAAATGATGAGCTAGTAAGCTTGACTATATTGCAGTAAAAAAATGTTTGAATATAATTTAAACACCATGTTCGTAAAATTATTCAAATACCATAATTCTCGATCGTTCCCTACTTTTATATATCTTAATTAATAAAAAAACGTTAGACAGAAAGTCTCTATTTATGATATCGTCTTGTTTGAAAAACATTATCATGCGTACTTTAATAAGACGGTTATTGTGAGTGTTAAAAAAAAAGGATATTTCTATAATATTCAGAGCCTATTTAGAGTAATTTAATCCAAATTATAATATTCAATTTTGTCCAGAAATAACTGTTCTGAAGTCAAAGTTTATAAAAAAAAATATTTTACTTTTTCTTAAGAGTTTTTTATTTTTATTTAATTCTTAGGATAAATGTTAATAAATGAAAAATATAGTTTGTTGAACGAAACCTATATTTATAACCTTAAGCATTTTAAATCATGTAATTTTTTAAGGATATATTAAAATAATGTTATTTTACTGGAAAAAAAGTGCACCTTTATTTTTTTTCTCTCAATTATCCATCATATGTGTTTTTCCTTCTTATTATTTTCAAAACCTTGTTGACTAAATGAACTAAGGTATTCATTGAAGAATTACAAGAAGAATTTTTCATTGAAACCATATGGGAACACTAAGTAAATCATAGAAAAGAGTGATTTCTTTTGCTATACACATACGAGACAATAAGTTTCTTTTTTTTTTTTTAATGGTGCGTGTTTTTAGATATAACTATCTACGTCCTTTTCCAAATATTTTAACTCGTGCTATGAATTTTTACATCAAATTAAATAAAATGAGTGATCATTTGTTTTTTTATTAGAAATCGAAAGGTTAAAATATTTAATTTCAACAATTCAGTTAATAAATTAAGTAATTGTAAGACACACAAAAGACTTGTATCCTAATTCAGATTTAAACATTGGTTACAAACATCATCAGTCTTCAAACTTCATAAAATCTTCAAGCATATCTTTTTTTCAACATTCTTCCCCTGATTTGATGAAGTCAACATCCATTGTTATCCATTCTTGTAAGTTTGGAATAACAATCACAAAACTAATGAATACAAGATAACAAACAATGATTATAATTTTTTGTTTGATTTGATATACTTCCTCTGTGATATAGAACAATTTTAAATCGAACAAAACTTCATTTATATTTCTCCTCTTTGGATTCATCAAACTTATACAAGACAGATGAGAAAAATAATCAAAGACTAATACATAAATTAAAAAGTACATTTAATCGACTGAAATAGAGAATCAAATTATTTAAAAAGTGATAGAATCAACACAAATGCAAAAAAGAAACATGAAATGCATTGCATGCTCCTAACAGTCAAGCCCTTCACTTGAGGCTTATTGTGGATTTGGTCATATGAGTTTTGGAAGCGCGCATTGTAGAAATTGTGATGCTCATTTTGGGCCATATTAAGTTCATGAAGTTAATTAAGAACAACTCTTTCAAAGGGTGAATAAGTAAGGCTTCTATCTTTAGGTGGATTGTAAGGAATCAAGTCAATTGGTTTTGCACCACTTGGTTCAACATCATCTTGGGTGAATACTAGTTATACCAACCTTACCTTCATAATTCCCAATTGTTGCACCATCTCCTTCTACTGTCCAATAATTATTCACTTTTTTTGTGCAGATTAAGAAAGGAGATATGATTTTGTGTGCTAGTGGTCTCTTGCAGCCCATCTTTTAACTCAACCCCAAAGTACTCTAGGAATTCTGAGATTAGTACAACATAGAGATAACGAAAATCTGTCAACCATTTTGCCTTCATCATGTAGTGAAGCAACACAAAAGTCCAGTCCACTTGAATCTTATTTTGGTGCAATACATGAGCACAAAATCTCCCTCATTTAAGCTTGAGTGGTTGCTTCCATGAGGCACCATCGTCCATGTAAGGCTAACAACCTTTCTTCCACCTTGAGACCTCCAACATGGAAATTTTTTATTTCCCCATCAAGCTTATGTAGGCAATGAGAGTAATATGGAACCTTGTTGAATTCTTTAACAGCTTGGGTCTCTCATTTCCTTACTTGGATGCATCTTTGCTTCAAACCAACCACTCTCTTCCAAACTTCCTTCATGATCTCCATCTCCACCCCTTTGACACATGAGTTCAGGACTTCACCGTTGAACTACAAGTTAGTGAAGAACACTTTCACCAAATTCGGATAAATGTTTCTAGACAACTCCAAAAATTTCTTCAAACATTGATGCTTCAGTAACTTCTGCAGGTTGTCCAAATTCTCAACCTTAAGCCATGAAAGGTAAACAATTTTGGGGATGTTAATATGCTTTCTGGTCATCTTAATCATAAACACCCGAATTTTGTCTTCATTCCCCAAAAACCAAGACTCTAATCTGCCATAATGTTCAATTGTTGGAGAACTAGGAATGGAAGATGTAAAGTGTTCCTCATATTGTTAAATGACTAAGAATTGTGGATGCAGATGTCAGTGCATGAGTGCAGTTTTTATAAATCAACACATTCAATGTAAAATCAACTAGTTTATTTGTGTACGATTAATTCTTTAATGCAATTAATGCAATTAGTGTCAGGTTTTAATGGTCAGGATATCAAAGACTCATCATAAAACTTTGCAGTTCCAAGAGTTTTTATGAGTTATCAATCAATTAATATCATGGAAGATGCATGCACATTGAAAATATGCAAAAAAAAAAAAACTTGTTTAATGGTTAAAGAAGTCAGAAAATGCTACATTAGTTGATGCCAAAACTGTTATAACAGACGGTGTACTTTATCTCGTACAGAGATTTTGACCAAGTCAACTAATAAAGTTGTGACATATACACATTAGCTCTTAAAACCAAAAAAAAAACACGTAATAATAAAATTAACAAGCTAGAAATGCTTTAGATCACATTTTTCGTATTTAATATTCCTAACTAAATTCTTTAGCTTATTAAATTTGTCAACTAGATAAGGATTTGGTAAACAACTCAACTAGTTGAATTTCATTTTTAACAAACATAATTTCACAATTCACCTTCTAACACTCATGATCTCTCATAAAGTTATGTATTATTTTAATCTGTTTTGTTTTAGTGTTGTATAGGATTCTTAGTCAAGCTAATTGCACTTGTGTTATCACAATAAAGAAGTACCTTTATCAACTTGACTTCATATATAGTCTAGAAGTTGGTGCTTCAACCAAACATTTTGTGCATGACAATACATAGTTATAATGAATTTTGCCTCAATTGTGAAGAGTGTTTCACAGGCTTGTTTCTTTCTATTCCAAGATATTATACTTGAGCCAAGTAGGTGGAAAACTCCACTTATAATTTTCCTATCCAGTTTAAAACCAACAAAATCAAAATATGAAAAGCTACTCAAGTTTATTTTTGTGTTTCCTGGATATGACAAACTAGCATTGATTGATCCTTTTAAATACTTGAGAATTCTTTTTATTGCCTTGTAATGTGACTTATGTGGATTGGATTGTAATCTTGCACACATCCATTGATATGTATATACGACTTACTTGTACTTAGATAGAGTAAAGAACCAATTAACCCTTTGTATTTGGTTGAACTAATTGATTATTCAGCTTCATTTGAATCCATGTAGCAATTGGGGACTATTAGAGAGGTAGATTCCTTGCAGTTCTTCATTTCAAACTTTTTCAACAGGTAAAAGTTTCATGTTCAAGTTGTTTAACATGCAACCTTAAGAAGTAAGTTCAATTAATTGAACATGTTATTCACAAAACTATATGTGTAAGCCATTTAACCTGTTAAACACCATTTAATATATTAAATAACTACAAGACACACCCAAGACTTTTATCCTAAGTCAGATTTGAACATTGGTTCCAACCATCATCAATCTTCAAACTTCATCAAATCTTCAAGCATCAAGACTCTTTTTGCCAACAAACATTACTTTAACTATTGTGTTTATACATATTTTCTTTAAAAAAAATACTTAAATAATTTTACTAAACTTATATTATGTATCAATTTTTTTACGAAAACATTCTTTTATTAATATGAGTACGTTGAGATATTTTTAAATATTTAGTCTTAATCCTGGTAAACAGATAAAGAAACATAGTAAACTTTTTGGTAGAACATAGAATGAAATTATAAGTTATGGAGAAATTTTCATCTTTAATATAATTGAGTAATTATGACATTATTTTTTCCTTTTAATCTTAATGTTTAGAATTATAAAAATTAAATGTGTGAATTCACTTGCATTTTCTTATTGAGTGTCTTGTTTCCTTTTTGTATCTCTCATCGACATAAAAAAAGAAGCAAAACACAAGATATAATATCACAAATTATATGATCTTTATTTGATTAAGTATACTCTAGTCATTGAAAATATTTATTCATATATAATTGATTTATTTATAGAAAGTTCACTACAAGAAAATCTTTAAATAATAACCATTTTTAGAGACAAAAAATAATTAGTCACTATAGTGACTAATTTAGATATCAATTTATAAACTAAAAGTTATTGGTATCTAAAATAGTCTCTATTATATGGATAAAAAACTATAATGGGTT
>NW_025908915.1:0-27954 GCF_018835915.1 Vigna umbellata
AATCCAAATAAAGATGTTAAAGGGTCCATCCTACATGTAGTGAGCTACATACATACACAAAGCACAAGTTGGCCTTAATTGACAGCTAAACATTATTGAGGTTACTTGAACTATGGTTGAGTAATACATAGGTGCTAGGATCATGCACATTCAAGTAACTCGTAAAAGACAAGGTTCAAAGAGTAAAGGCATCAATGAAAATTGTATGCACTTGCACTACTTCTTACTTTTGTACTTAGAATATAAAAAAGGAAATAATTTAGCCAAAGGGAAAAGGAAAAGATTAACAATTCTTTGACTTTATTCCCGATTGTTAGTTATAATATGTGAGGTAAAATTAAGTTCATAAAGTATCAAAGTTGATGATGGAAAGATAAACCAAACTATATAATATGAGGTAAAATCCATATATCAACTGCAGCTTGTAAAATAGTCTAGTTTCTACTATACAAGCACATAGGTTTTGGCTACGCAGGTTGTTTTACATGCTGTTTTTGTTTTTGGCAGCTGAGTGTGAAACCCTCTTTCTCACATTTAACTTCTTGCGTTGGAAAAAGTGAAAATGATAAAGGACAAAAAAATGGTAATTAAAAAAGATCACAGATCACACTATTTTAGTTTGTAGCTTTGGATCACAGGGGAAGCTTTTATGAAGTGGTAAATGACCAACTAAGGCTTGTACTGTGAAATAGAATATGTTGAACTGAAGTTCTATCATACAATACAAACAATCTATTTTCCCTTTGTCCAAGTCAAAAAGCTTCACCAATTACAAAGCCGGAGAAACTGCCAAATGTTTGGATATAGAACCAGAAATGATAAAGAATCAAATATGTTGAACTAATAACTATGACCTGGTCAGATCTAAAACTAAACCAGTTCAAAGAGCCTCACACTTTGCACATATAAAAGCACAAACCAGCTAAGGCAAAAAAACATAGCAACCAAACTTCAGTTCCTTTTAACACTCACCCTTTAGTACAAGCTTAACCAAAGTATTACACCAAGCAAGCATAGTAATTATTACTCTCAAAAAATCACCCTTTAAGCCTAACCAATTCAGGAAACATAAAAAGCTCAAAAGGGGTAGATGGTAAGGAAGAGAAAGGTTGCTGAAGTTGTATGAAGGTTGACTGCATTACTAGTAGTTTTGAAACATGTTTGACTAAAGAGACAAAAGTGGATGTGCAATACAAAAGCATATGCAACCACACAGTTAAGAAAATACTGATTTCCTGCATAATATAAAGTTGTACTACCCTACTCAGTGGACACGGAAGAAAACAATACCATATGCAACCACACAACTTGCACCTACAGGCAGCTGGTTAAGAAATAAATTCAATCTATTTATGAAACCTAGATAAAACACAACAGCAAACGAAACGTAGGGATATACAAATTAACCTCCTGAACTCAATTAGCAAAAAGACATTGGTTCTTAGTGATGACAAATTTATGAACACTGAAAAACGGCGCCACAAACTTGTTTAACAATCGGCAAGTGTGACCGAATCGTTTCAAGTAATAAAACTTGGTAAGACCAAGTATTGTTTTCCCAAAGGACTCACGTCCTAGTTTATTTATGTTATTTGTTGATTATTTAAGACTTAAGAACAAATTGATTGTAGTTTTATATGCAAAAGACAGTAAATAAACATGTATGCATGAATTTGATCAATGGAAAAGACAGAATACAAATACTTCAATGAATTATNCTTGGACATGGCTCTTGTTAAAGGTCCTATGTGAAGCTTAGATGGTCCTCCATCATTATAGGTTAATACATTCTCTCATTTCCTTATAGGTTAATATCTTGCTACACAAAACTCATATCACCAAGGTTAATATCTTGCTACACAAAACTTATAGGATAATACATTCTCTCATGTTGACAAAAGTCATATCACCAAGGTTATACATTCTCTCATTTCCTTATAGGTTAATATCTTGCTACACAAGCACCTAAACACGGATTGAAAATGAATATTGAAAGCTAGAAAGATTCACACAGTTAACAACAGAAGCAAAAACACCAATCATAACAAATAATTATAATTCAACCTGAACAGTTAAGCATGATCAATTTCAACAATATTTTAGACCTAAAACACAATGCAAAGCTGGAATGGTAGGAAATTCACTATGGATGACATGCATTAACAAAAAATCATGGGTTGTAGACTTTTGTACTGAAGTTAGCACTTACAGCTGGCTGAAAGTTCCCTATTCAACCTAGATTCTGTTTCAGCTCCTCTTCCTAAAGATGCTACCTCAAATGAATAAGGTATCTAAGTTGGAAACTGCACCACAGATCTTAACATCAGCACAAACCAACAATATAAACACCAAATCAAATCTTAACACTACACCAATAAACAGTCAGGGAAACACCAATTTTCAAACAAAGAAATTGGCACTTATAATGACAAAAACTGATACAAGCAAGAAATAACAGTTATGAAACACGTAGGGACTCAAAAGGAACCTAAGAAATGTGCTAGAATACATTTCAAAATCAAAGAAAAAATAGAATCAAGGAAAAATGCAAAAACTGGTTATGACTAAATGTTCATGTAAAAATTGGCCTAGTATAATGACTAATTTGCAGATTTTCAATTCAATGCACAATTGGCTCATGAAAATTCATTCAAACAAGTTTAATTATGCTTATTACAACTGCTCAAGGTTAATTTGCACGAGTTTATGGCCTTTTACAGCCTAGACTTTGTTATGGGTGCAAAATTAGTGAGAACAAGAGTATGATTCGATTTCAAGTCCATGGAATCCAGGTTTGAGACCACTCTACAGTTCAGTAACAATGTAATAACTTTAAGTATTGAGCACCGATCAAACTAATGTATAGAATTTTTACTATGGAAGACATGAAGCAAGTAAATGCAAGAATGGGGAGTAGGAAGCGGAAAAGTGAAGGCAAACAACTTTAGGAACCAGTGTTATGAAAAGCATAATTATATAAGACAATTAGTAACCATTTTAAAAATTAAAAGAAATGTAATATTATTGATTTTTCCTATAATTTATTTATTCAATAGAAGGATTTTTCTTATCAATGATTGGTCCAAAAATGCAATTCACTAAAATCCAAATAAAGATGTTAAAGGGTCCATCCTACATGTAGTGAGCTACATACATACACAAAGCACAAGTTGGCCTTAATTGACAGCTAAACATTATTGAGGTTACTTGAACTATGGTTGAGTAATACATAGGTGCTAGGATCATGCACATTCAAGTAACTCGTAAAAGACAAGGTTCAAAGAGTAAAGGCATCAATGAAAATTGTATGCACTTGCACTACTTCTTACTTTTGTACTTAGAATATAAAAAAGGAAATAATTTAGCCAAAGGGAAAAGGAAAAGATTAACAATTCTTTGACTTTATTCCCGATTGTTAGTTATAATATGTGAGGTAAAATTAAGTTCATAAAGTATCAAAGTTGATGATGGAAAGATAAACCAAACTATATAATATGAGGTAAAATCCATATATCAACTGCAGCTTGTAAAATAGTCTAGTTTCTACTATACAAGCACATAGGTTTTGGCTACGCAGGTTGTTTTACATGCTGTTTTTGTTTTTGGCAGCTGAGTGTGAAACCCTCTATCTCACATTTAACTTCTTGCGTTGGAAAAAGTGAAAATGATAAAGGACAAAAAAATGGTAATTAAAAAAGATCACAGATCACACTATTTTAGTTTGTAGCTTTGGATCACAGGGGAAGCTTTTATGAAGTGGTAAATGACCAACTAAGGCTTGTACTGTGAAATAGAATATGCTGAACTGAAGTTCTATCATACAATACAAACAATCTATTTTCCCTTTGTCCAAGTCAAAAAGCTTCACCAATTACAAAGCCGGAGAAACTGCCAAATGTTTGGATATAGAACCAGAAATGATAAAGAATCAAATATGTTGAACTAATAACTATGACCTGGTCAGATCTAAAACTAAACCAGTTCAAAGAGCCTCACACTTTGCACATATAAAAGCACAAACCAGCTAAGGCAAAAAAACATAGCAACCAAACTTCAGTTCCTTTTAACACTCACCCTTTAGTACAAGCTTAACCAAAGTATTACACCAAGCAAGCATAGTAATTATTACTCTCAAAAAATCACCCTTTAAGCCTAACCAATTCAGGAAACATAAAAAGCTCAAAAGGGGTAGATGGCAAGGAAGAGAAAGGTTGCTGAAGTTGTATGAAGGTTGACTGCATTACTAGTAGTTTTGAAACATGTTTGACTAAAGAGACAAAAGTGGATGTGCAATACAAAAGCATATGCAACCACACAGTTAAGAAAATACTGATTTCCTGCATAATATAAAGTTGTACTACCCTACTCAGTGGACACGGAAGAAAACAATACCATATGCAACCACACAACTTGCACCTACAGGCAGCTGGTTAAGAAATAAATTCAATCTATTTATGAAACCTAGATAAAACACAACAGCAAACGAAACGTAGGGATATACAAATTAACCTCCTGAACTCAATTAGCAAAAAGACATTGGTTCTTAGTGATGACAAATTTATGAACACTGAAAAACGGCGCCACAAACTTGTTTAACAATCGGCAAGTGTGACCGAATCGTTTCAAGTAATAAAACTCGGTAAGACCAAGTATCGTTCTCCCAAAGGACTCACGGCCTAGTTTAGTTATGTGATTTGTTGATTATTTAAGACTTAAGAACAAATTGATTGTAGTTTTATATGCAAAAGACAGTAAATAAACATGTATGCATGAATTTGATCAATGGAAAAGACAGAATACAAATACTTCAATGAATTATATGGATGAGTATGTTGTTGGGAGTTATCAATTTCATCTTATCCACTCTCACATACTTTAGGAATTCAACATTCTTTTCATCAATTGTTAATGCCACTCTCTAAATCACCTTGCAAGAAGGCCTATCCTTAATTACGAGTTCATACAATTCCTAGCATTCCTAGTAATTAGTTCTGAAGTTCAGGAGCTCAAAGGCAACCAATATGCTATTGGGAGAATTTCCCCGGATCTAGATTTCCCCGTACGTTCACATATCGACAAAATCAATAATCATGGCAATGAATGAGTTAAACAAAGCAAGCAATAAGGAAAGAGGAAAAACCCTAACTAATGATGAAAGAAAGCATAAATCTTAAAAGTAAGATGTTAAAACAAATTCCATATATGAGAGTTTCACAAGACTACATTGATTCCCCAACAACAATACAAGGTTTAGTTCACCATATTCATGGTGAAACTAGATGAATAATAATGGAAGAATGAAAGATAAAACCCTAGAAAGGTGAAGAGGTAGCCTAAGCATCCAAGATCTTCCTTCAAAGGGGTGGAAAAGAGAGTATTTGCTTCGTCTCTGCCAAAGATACAAACCCTAGGACGTCCTAAAGCTTATATACTATTTTAAAAATACAGAAAAATTAGGCCCAAGCCCATAAAAGTGTCGCTCAGCGGTAAACTGCCGCTCAGCGGTAAGTGTGTGAGTTGTTTTCTTCCCCTCAGCGGCATTTTCACCCCTCAGCGGATCCAACGTGAGCTCCTGAGTGCCGCTCAGCGGTAAACTACCGCTGAGCGGTACTTGCGGCTTCTCCTTTTGCACTTTTTGATGTCTTTTCTGATTCCATCTCTATCCTTCTTCACTTCTTTCACCAAATTCACCTTAAAACCTGCATAAAAACACTGAAATCAAGCATAAACCTGTCCAGCTCTCTTATTTCTAAAAATATAACCAAAAACATGATTTCAAGCTAGTTTCTAAGTGTTAAAGGTTGCTTTTAGTATCAATTTTAAGCATGAAAATAAAAGTTTTTCAACTGTTATCACTTAGCAACTAAGCAACTAAAATTGGTCCTTACAACAACTAGAACACTGGTCTAAACACTTTGACCACCAAGAATTGGATTAGGAACCTTATAGCAACTGCAACATACTTTAAACACTTGACAAGAACACCATAATTACTAGGCATTGGATTAAAGCATAATAATAACAGAACTACTGAAACTTTCTCTTATAGCAACTGAACAAAAATGAACTAAATAATTGACATAGACCTTATAGAAATTGGAACATATGATATAGACCTTATAGCAACTGGAAAAAATGACAAAGCCTTAACCTACTTAGGACATATTTTCGTTATACTCTTGATTTACCAATTTTCGCTATGCTTACAGCAAGACCAAAACAACCCCGAAAACTTATTCCAAGCTCAAAACAAAATGAAGAGGAATTAAAACTAACAGGCCAACCATACAAGAACAAGTTCTAATACACAGAATGACATATAGGAATTCAAAAGAAAACATGGAAATTACTAACCTGTCTGGTCTCCCACTTGTGCTCACAGTCTGAACGCAACCACCTCCTAAAGCTAATGACCACGAATGACCACCTTTGCCGTCGCACAAGCCTCATGCGCATAGCCACAAACCACCACCCCAGCCGCAACACCAACAACGGCACGAAGAACCCAATGCCACCGGACAAAACACACAATTAAGGAGAGGGAGAGGGATATAATGGAACCACGATCAACTGAGAGCAAGCGAAACAGAAAGGAGAATGAGAGAATAGGATGCTGGATTGGACGAGAGAGAGGTGGGGTAGGGTTTTTTGTTTGACGAAATTGGGGATGACCTCGTCGAATACCCCCGATCACTTAGTTTAATGGGTCCAGCCTTTTACCGAAGGCCACACACCCCTCGGTAATCTCTTCTTAGCCGTCTGTAATGCTATTTCACCATGACCTTCGGTAATTACAATATTGACCGTCGGTAACGCACTTTTACCGAAGGGCTGGAGGCCGTCCGTAAAAACGCTTCAGTAATACGCCAATTTCTTGTAGTGTACACCAAGTATTCTAACCACTTTTGGTATTTGATTATTTTAACCACTTCTGGTATACACCATGTATTATAAACCAGTTATGGTTCCCCTAGTGAACCTTAACCGGTTTGAGTTTAACCACTCTTGGTATCAAAGTATTATAACCACTTCTAGTTTACATAGATTATTATCAATCACCCCTCGTTCCCATAGTCAATCTTGACTAATACATTTAGGTCAATATAATTGTTTCAATACAAACACAATCAATGTTTGATTACAAATACAGATTGAGTGAATCTCAAGGAAAGGATTAATACAATGCAATACAATTTTTGAATTTGTAAAGTTCTTTCTCTCAGGTTGAAGAGCATCAAACGATATAAGCTTTGAGGTGGAGTAGAACTAGTGTTCAATGATCCTTCATATGCATGATCTTTCTCTCTCTCCTTTTCTCTCTTTTATTTTCACCTTCTTCAACTTCAAGAACATCTTCTCTTATGTGGATATTCGTTATATAACCCTATTGAGAAATGACCGTTGGACATAGAGTTAACTTTTGGATAGACTTCATAACCTTTTTATGTAGTTAGTCAAAATGAGGTCTACATTGTAGGGTGACAATGTTTTATCAGTGCTTTCTAAAACCATAGGAAAACACTAAAAGGGGGTTAAATAGTTTTTAAAATTATTTTCGTAATGTAGCGTCTGACGAGTATTATGAAATAAGTTGATCAATAGGATTTATTTAGACGTTGTAGTTTTGCAAAGCTTGTGAAAAGATATAATTAATATAAAAATGTATTGAGCATAAGAAATGTGTTTCTTGATTCAACGTCAAGAAAATGATTTATGAAGATCGTTTAGTAGAGTTGTGTAGACACTAGGTTTTATGAGAAGCTTTTCTAGAATATATTTGTAAAAGAAAACAATGAACAATGAATATTTTTATGCTTGTTCACTCCAACTGAGCTACATCGAGATATCCCTTAAAAACTCTTGAGAGATTCCACTAATCTTTTCGAAGATTCCACAAGTATTCTCACCACTTCTAGTCTACAATGAGTATTCTCACCTCTCTTGGTTCCCTAGACAATTATGGTATCTTCCCGATACGCCGCCTAGTCAAGTTTCACCACTTATGATTTGCAAGTATTTTGACCACTCTTACTTTACAAGTATTCGAATCACTTATGGTTTATAAGTATTCTAATCACTTTTGGTTACTACAAATCCAAAACGAGATGTACAACAAGATACAGATGGATAACTCTCTATGAGAGAATATATTTTTAATTACAATATAATTTGTAAATTTGATGGTGTTTCACTTTCTTTTAACTTGAAAGCCTAAAATGATTTATGAATTATAAGCACAAAGATAAGATCAAGAAAATGTATTCACTTTGTTATTGATGAGTGCATATTTATGCCCACATTTATGTTTTAAAATTTAATATTTTTATGAGATTCTTGTGCTTAAATGATTGATTTAACTTGAATTTGTGACGATTGAATTTATCGGGTTTGGGAATTAAAGAGGCTTAAAATCTGATTTTAGTTGCATAAATTATTTTGGATAGTCTAATGTTTGTTGATGCAGTTGGAATTAAAGTTTGAATTGCAATTCTTAAAAGAAAGAAAAGGCTAAAGTACAATTAAAGCAAATTTCTGGACTTCTGTGAAATTTTGAATAAAATAAAAAGGGTTGAAATCTAATTTTTGGCAAGTTTATTTTAAAAGATAATTTGGAGAAAATATATCTTAACATATTTTATTTGATATTGTTAAATAATTATCTTATTTAACTATATCAATAAAAATCAAAAGATAATACATCAATTATCTTATTTTAATTAAGAACTTCTTTTGAGAAATACTTGAGGCTAGTTTGAATATACTCTGGCTAGGAAAGACTTGGTACTTAAGTTGTCCATTGTGACGCAACTCTCTTTCCTGGGAGTGAACTCAAACAAAGTCTTTGTTATCTCTTATTTGAAATCTTTCTCTAAAACTAGGACAAAAGAAAGAAAGAAAAAGGTCAAAGAACAGAGAAACAACTTCAAGCAGATTGCGTAGTGCATGACCCAAGCTAATCCGAGAGAATTTTATCAAATTAATCCAGGACTTGAAAGGAATTTGTGTAAGATGCGTAGAAGTTTGAAATATGGGTGTTCTATTGAGGGAAAACATCCTACATCTCAAGTCATACCACCTTCATTATCTCTAGTCACAAATGTACCATCTAATCTTTTACCTGATCCTAACCCAAACAAAATCGCACAAAGAACTATCAGATAGCTAGCCACCCACCACAATACAGTTATCTGAAGTAACATTAAATACCCTAATTAGGAGTGGGAGTTGAGACCTGAACTATTAAATGCCTTACCAAAGTTCAATGGGTTATCAGAGGATAATCCACAAAAGCACTTGAGACAATTTCACATGTTGTGTGAAAACTTTTAGATCTCCCAGGATCACAATAGAGAGCTTGAAAATGAGAGCTTTTCCTTTCACTCTTCAAGGGGCAGCTCAAGATTGATGGTATTATCTCTCTCCACGGATTACAAATTAGGAAACTATTAAAAGAATCTTTCTTGAAAAGTATTTTCCTGCATCCAAATTATCTACCATCCATAGAGAAATCCAAGACATAAGATAGAGAGATATAGAGAATCTTAATGAGTATGGGGAAAGATTCAAGAAACTCTGTGCTTCATGCCCTCAACTCCAAATGGAAGATTTCATTTTAAGCTTCTATGAAGGCTCAAGTCCAACTGATAGGTCATGGGCAGAAGCTGCAAGTGGAGGATTGATGAGTCAATATTTTTTGGACTTCACATAGTTTATTGTACTAAATTTAATTATGGAATTGTGCAAGAATGTCCATTATTTCCCCAATTTTTCTATTTGTTCTTAATTTGCTAAATAATTCTTATTTTAATTAATTTGAATTATCTCAGGCTAATTATTTTCATTGTTAATTATAGAGAAATTTTTGGATTATTATTTTGGGATATTAAGAGGAGGCCATGTCATTTGCCACTTCATTCTTCACTTGCCACATTAGCATTTTAGTTTGGAATTAAAACGTAATTTCGTTTTTTAGGATTTTTAGACAGATTTAATTTTTGGGCCGTTTTTGGCCTTTTTTTTGGAAAGGCCCATTAGGAAATCTGACCTAGTTTAGTGTGCCAAGAGGGGGACATACCTCTCACTCTCCCTCATTCTACACTTTGCGTTTTTAGGGTTCTTGGAGAGCTCCTCATCTTAGGTTTTTCGTTTTCTCTCTTCTCTTTGTATTGAACTTGTTTCGTAATTAAATGCAATCTTGTTTTCAATTTCCTTCTCTATTCTCTAGCTGATTTTCATTTCATTTTCTTCTACTGTTCTTAGAATTTGATTTTCGTTTTCATATTGCAATTGCATTTCCTTTCCCCTTTTTGTTTCCAATTTCGTTTTGTGTGTCGGTTTGCGTTTTTAAGTTTTGGGTTGGTGCATTTTAGTGGTATACTTCGTTTTCCAGTTTTGCATTTTGTGTTTTTAATGCTGTGTTGCAGTTCTAATTCATCCATAATGATTGCTTAANCGAATCACTTATGGTTTATAAGTATTCTAATCACTTTTGGTTACTACAAATCCAAAACGAGATGTACAACAAGATACAGATGGATAACTCTCTATGAGAGAATATATTTTTAATTACAATATAATTTGTAAATTTGATGGTGTTTCACTTTCTTTTAACTTGAAAGCCTAAAATGATTTATGAATTATAAGCACAAAGATAAGATCAAGAAAATGTATTCACTTTGTTATTGATGAGTGCATATTTATGCCCACATTTATGTTTTAAAATTTAATATTTTTATGAGATTCTTGTGCTTAAATGATTGATTTAACTTGAATTTGTGACGATTGAATTTATCGGGTTTGGGAATTAAAGAGGCTTAAAATCTGATTTTAGTTGCATAAATTATTTTGGATAGTCTAATGTTTGTTGATGCAGATGGAATTAAAGTTTGAATTGCAATTCTTAAAAGAAAGAAAAGGCTAAAGTACAATTAAAGCAAATTTCTGGACTTCTGTGAAATTTTGAATAAAATAAAAAGGGTTGAAATCTAATTTTTGGCAAGTTTATTTTAAAAGATAATTTGGAGAAAATATATCTTAACATATTTTATTTGATATTGTTAAATAATTATCTTATTTAACTATATCAATAAAAATCAAAAGATAATACATCAATTATCTTATTTTAATTAAGAACTTCTTTTGAGAAATACTTGAGGCTAGTTTGAATATACTCTGGCTAGGAAAGACTTGGTACTTAAGTTGTCCATTGTGACGCAACTCTCTTTCCTGGGAGTGAACTCAAACAAAGTCTTTGTTATCTCTTATTTGAAATCTTTCTCTAAAACTAGGACAAAAGAAAGAAAGAAAAAGGTCAAAGAACAGAGAAACAACTTCAAGCAGATTGCGTAGTGCATGACCCAAGCTAATCCGAGAGAATTTTATCAAATTAATCCAGGACTTGAAAGGAATTTGTGTAAGATGCGTAGAAGTTTGAAATATGGGTGTTCTATTGAGGGAAAACATCCTACATCTCAAGTCATACCACCTTCATTATCTCTAGTCACAAATGTACCATCTAATCTTTTACCTGATCCTAACCCAAACAAAATCGCACAAAGAACTATCAGATAGCTAGCCACCCACCACAATACAGTTATCTGAAGTAACATTAAATACCCTAATGAGGAGTGGGAGTTGAGACCTGAACTATTAAATGCCTTACCAAAGTTCAATGGGTTATCAGAGGATAATCCACAAAAGCACTTGAGACAATTTCACATGTTGTGTGAAAACTTTTAGATCTCCCAGGATCACAATAGAGAGCTTGAAAATGAGAGCTTTTCCTTTCACTCTTCAAGGGGCAGCTCAAGATTGATGGTATTATCTCTCTCCACGGATTACAAATTAGGAAACTATTAAAAGAATCTTTCTTGAAAAGTATTTTCCTGCATCCAAATTATCTACCATCCATAGAGAAATCCAAGACATAAGATAGAGAGATATAGAGAATCTTAATGAGTATGGGGAAAGATTCAAGAAACTCTGTGCTTCATGCCCTCAACTCCAAATGGAAGATTTCATTTTAAGCTTCTATGAAGGCTCAAGTCCAACTGATAGGTCATGGGCAGAAGCTGCAAGTGGAGGATTGATGAGTCAATATTTTTTGGACTTCACATAGTTTATTGTACTAAATTTAATTATGGAATTGTGCAAGAATGTCCATTATTTCCCCAATTTTTCTATTTGTTCTTAATTTGCTAAATAATTCTTATTTTAATTAATTTGAATTATCTCAGGCTAATTATTTTCATTGTTAATTATAGAGAAATTTTTGGATTATTATTTTGGGATATGAAGAGGAGGCCATGTCATTTGCCACATCATTCTTCACTTGCCACATTAGCATTTTAGTTTGGAATTAAAACGTAATTTCGTTTTTTAGGATTTTTAGACAGATTTAATTTTTGGGCCGTTTTTGGCCTTTTTTTTGGAAAGGCCCATTAGGAAATCTGACCTAGTTTAGTGTGCCAAGAGGGGGACATACCTCTCACTCTCCCTCATTCTACACTTTGCGTTTTTAGGGTTCTTGGAGAGCTCCTCATCTTAGGTTTTTCGTTTTCTCTCTTCTCTTTGTATTGAACTTGTTTCGTAATTAAATGCAATCTTGTTTTCAATTTCCTTCTCTATTCTCTAGCTGATTTTCATTTCATTTTCTTCTACTGTTCTTAGAATTTGATTTTCGTTTTCATATTGCAATTGCATTTCCTTTCCCCTTTTTGTTTCCAATTTCGTTTTGTGTGTCGGTTTGCGTTTTTAAGTTTTGGGTTGGTGCATTTTAGTGGTATACTTCGTTTTCCAGTTTTGCATTTTGTGTTTTTAATGCTGTGTTGCAGTTCTAATTCATCCATAATGATTGCTTAATCGGTTTTGGTTGGTCATTAGTGATTTTGTACCATTTTCCATGAGATTTTGTGCTATTATTGCGATTTTGTTACTGCCACTTTGTGTCACATTTAATCTCTTATGCACTTGCGATTAGAGCACGCTTAGTGGTCTAATTTGGGTTAAGTATCGCTTAATTAGTTCACTGTTTGGTGCAGGGGCTGTTTAAATTGATTCAATTCATTTGCTTAATTCATCTTAGGAAAACCTAATAAATCTTCGCTTAGTTGATTGATTGGTGTTTGAATAGGGTGCGAGTAACATCTAATTGAATGTAATGGAGGATTGGAAGTGTTGTAATTAAGCTAATGACCAACTTGTTTTTGAACTGTGTTGAATTTCGAGTTTTAATTTAGTGCATTTCCATTCACAAATCTGTCCATAAACACCCCCCACCAAGTGTTCGATCTAATTTTTGAACCAATATTTGGTCCTTGAGAGACGCCCTAGGGGTCAATTCTCCTAGTACTGCACTTTTTTTTAACATTAAATTTTATTTGGGACGACCTCGATCAAGTTTTGGCGCCGTTGCCGGGGACTAACGGTTCGGTCTTAGGTTCTTTGTTTAGTGTTAGTGTGTGTTCTGTTTGTGTTGTGTGTGTGTTGTTCTGTTTTGTTTGTGTGTGTGTCTTATGTTTTGGTTTGTTCTGAGTCAATAATTGGAGAAGTGGATACTTTTTGCCATGTTTTCACAAGAAAATGTGACGCTTTCGGTGGTTGCGATAAACACGAAAATGTGAATAGTGTGTGAATAATGTTTTGCTCACGGAGTCAGAATTGGACAAAGCCTATGTGTTTTTTGGGTGAAAAACCATGAGTATTGCAAGAATGGTCACTACGGCCCGAGCATCTAAACCCGAAAAAAGGTCGTTTACTATTTCTTTTTGATTTTTTAAGTTTTATTTTACCGTTTTTCACACTTTCTTGTGTCGGTTAAATTAGTTATACATTGAGTTTTGATTTGAAATTTTTTGTGCTATATTTTCATGATTTTTGGGGTTTGCCACAAATATTCAGCCTATTCTGAATTGATTTGCTTATACTTGATTTGACACCTCCTCTATTTTCACTATGTTGACTTTTGCTAATAGAGTTGACATAGTGCATGACCAGGGGCAATCCTGGACAAATACCACCCTTTGATCCTGAAATTGATAGGACATTTCGTAGGTTAGCTAGGCATAATAGGAATTTGTCTTTAGAGTCAGTCCCACCATTTGAGTCCATACCATTAGAGTCTTAGCAATTTACTTCTACATCCACTATTCCATATTTTGTGCATTATGCATCTGCTACATCTGTTGCTTTTGAGAATAATTTTGATTATGAATCTGTTTTTTTATCATACTACTAAGAACAATATGGCCCAACCTCCATCTCGCGAGAGGACTCTTAAGGAGATGGTTGCACCTGATTTCACTTACGAAAGCTTGTGCATCGAATATCTTGATGATGATGTGTCGTATGTTCTCAAAACTAGACTAATCCATTTGTTGCCAAAGTTTCATGGTCTTGTTGGTGAATGTCCACACAAGCATCTAAAGGAGTTCCATATTGTTTGCTCCATAATGAAGCCTCATGATGTTCTGGAAGATCATATCTTCTTTAAGGCATTCCCTCATTTACTAGAAAGCATGGCAAAGGATTGGTTGTATTACCTTGTGCCTAGATCCATCACAAGCTGGGATGATCTTAAGAGATTGTTTTTGGAGACATTTTTCCCAGCATCCCAGACCACAACTATCAGAAAAGACATTTGTGGGATTAGGCAGCTTGGTGGAGAGAGCTTGTATGAGTACTGGAGAGATTCAAGAAGTTATGTGCAAGTTGCCCTCACCATCACATATCTGAGCAACTCCTTCTCCAGTATTTCTATGAAGGCTTGAACAACATGCAGAGGAGTATGATTGACGCTACCAGTGTTGGAGCGCTTGATGACATGATGCCTGCTAAAGCGAGGCATTTGATTGAGAAGATGACTTCTAACTCCCAACAGTTTAGTGCGAGAAATAATGATATTGTTGTTAAGGGAGTTCATGATGTGGCTACTCATTCTTAATCATTTGCAGATAAGAAATTGGAGAGCAAGCTTGATGCTCCTATGAGCTTGGCAACACAGTTGGCATCCAATCATAGACCAGAACCTCCATCTACATTTGTTGCACGACTATGTGGCATATGTCCTTCCAATGATCATTATAGAGATGCATGTCTTTTTTTGCAGCAAGCTATTGGCCAAGATGCTCCTCAAGCCTATGCTGCAAACATCTACAACAACAACACAATTATGACTTGTCCAGCAACAGGTACAACCCAAGGTGGAGGAATCACCCAAATCTTAGATGGTCAAATGCTCCCCAGCATCAATAACCACAGTAGTAGCAGTAGCATCCACCACCTTTCTGTTAAGATGTCGGCAAGTGTACATAATCGTATCAAGTAATAATAAATGGTAAGACTAAGTATCGTATCCCAGAAGACTCACGACACTAAACAATTGTGTAATTACTTAACTAATTAAGACTAAAATGATATTTTGTTGTTTTTAAATGCAAATGCAACAAAAGCAAATATGAATGCAAATTGATCAATTGAGGCTAAACTCTAGAATGAATGGATGAAGTTGATAATATTAGATGATAATATTGTTGGGGTTTAGATTTCACCTAATCACGCACATGCATATAAGAATTTCTCTTCTTTATTAAATGTTAATGTCACTTTCTAAATTACTTAGAACTCGACGCGGCGAAAGAAAAGAAGCCAATCCTTAATTTCTAGACCACAATGTCTTGCATCCCTAATAATTAAGTCTGCATTACGAACGGAAGCTTAAGACAATCAAGCGTTTTATCCCTATGTTTAGGCAATAGTTCCCTTGTGAGAAATTCCCTAGATCATGAATTGTAAGATATCTGTCGATACTCAGACAAATCAAATATCATGACGTGAATGAGTTAAACATAACAAGCATTGAGCAAAGAAGAATAATCCTAACAATTAATGAAAGAAGCATATTATAAATAAGAATCAATTCAAATACATGAGAGTTTAGAGGTTACATCTTCCCCAACAACAAATAAGGTTTAATTATCCATTATCATGCAGAAACTAGATGAACAATGGAATGAGAATGAAAGATAAACCCTAAAAACTGNGGAAGCTTAAGACAATCAAGCGTTTTATCCCTATGTCTAGGCAATAGTTCCCTTGCGAGAAATTCCCTAGATCATGAATTGTAAGATATCTGTCGATACTCAGACAAATCAAATATCATGACGTGAATGAGTTAAACATAACAAGCATTGAGCAAAGAAGAATAATCCTAACAATTAATGAAAGAAGCATATTATAAATAAGAATCAATTCAAATACATGAGAGTTTAGAGGTTACATCTTCCCCAACAACAAATAAGGTTTAATTATCCATTATCATGCAGAAACTAGATGAACAATGGAATGAGAATGAAAGATAAACCCTAAAAACTGAAGAGGAGAGCTCACATATCCCCAAATCTGCCTCCAAGGGGCAGAAAGTGTGTTTCTGTGCTCAAGCCATCAAGAGATACCAACCCTAGGTCGTTCAAGTTCTTAAATAGATCAAAATTGGATCATGGGCCAACGTCGCTGGTGCCCAACGCCCTAAGTGGGGGCAAGCAGGCAAAACTACGAGAAAACTGATGCTTAGGGCCCCTGGCTTACGCTAAGCCTTGACTGGCTGGCGCTTAGGGACCTTGAGGGGGCCCTCAGCTTCAGCTTGACTTTTCTGCACTACGACTTTTTCTCTTTTCCTGCATTCCAACTCCTTGGTACTTTAACTCCTCTTTCAAATCATTCCAAGAACCTACAAAATCAAGGGAATTTAGTGAGAAAATCATTAAGTATACCCTCTACTCACTTATTCACAAAACTAAACTAAAAGCATGAGTTCAAGCAATCTTCTAAGTGAAAAAGGGTTGATTTAGTATCAAAATTGCATCTCAGATAACGTTATTTTCAACCGTTATCACTTTCCAAAATGTTGCAAGTCCGAGTAGACCATATGTGCCTCCACTAGTTCAGCAGTATCAGAGGCAACAACAGCAGCAAGAGATTCTTGCCCAACCAGTTCCTCAAGCTTCCACTTCTTCTGAGCCTACACTTGAGGAGCTTGTGAGGCAGATGACTATTCAAAATATGCACTTTCAGTAGGAAACCAAAGCTTCCATCCAGAGTTTGGTGAAGTAGAATGACTCAATTTCTCACACCAAGTGGAGGGGTGAATTGGTGAAGTATAAAATTTAAAACTTTCAAAATCTTTTTCACCAAAAGAGATGCCTTTATACTTTTCTTGAAACGTAAGTTAAAAGATTTTCAATGCAGCGGAAATTTAATCTAATGCGTAAAAAGTATAATCGATTGAATGTAATAGAGAGGGATAAGAAAGATCAAACACTGAGTTTTTATACATTCAGTGTCCTTCCAACCACAGGAAGCCAATGCACTATAATGATCAAGGTTTTTACAACAAGGTTTTTATAGAGACCTCACGTGAAAAATATAAATCACCTTTCTAACCCTCTAATCAAAATATAGGCAGTATACAAACATACTAGAAACAAGAATCCCCTCTCCTACAGTCCAACACCTTTGAGGCACCCTCAAAGTCAAGAATGCAACACGTGCTTATTCCTATAATCACAATAGGGAACTCAACCCAATCTTCAGCAGATTGTAGAACCTGATCTTGTAGTAGACACCCAAATGTGCAGATAGATCAGACTTTGAAAACTCAACAATCTTTCTCTTTAAGAAATCACACCTAGTTGATCACCACGGTCAAACTAGTTTCGTGGAGCTTTTTCTCTTTCTATAAGCTTTTCACTTTTCTGCAAAATAATATGAAAATGTTAGAATAACAAAAGTCTCGTACAAAAATCAAATTCGCGTCCATATATAGATGAACTCATATCAGACACAGCATAATCGACTTTGCTACTAATGCAGTCGAATACCCCAATTGAGTTATAACAGATAATAGCAGTCAAAGCACCTAATTGAATTCACAATTAATGCAGTCGAATAACATTTAATGCTTGGTCAA
Source organism: Vigna umbellata (assembly GCF_018835915.1). The sequence goes on from NW_025908915.1 coordinate 17,966, forward strand.
CATATTTAAAAGTATAGTCGTTGTAATAGTTATATCAATCATTAAAAGATTTCAAAATAGTAACAAACTCAATCGAATACATATCGCATGCAATCGATTATGCAACAGTGTTATGCAAAGTTTTGAAAACTTTTCTCTTTGAAAAACTCTCACAGCACACTTGAAAAAGTTTGTGCAAATACACGAATTTTAATCGATTCACTCCATAATGTAATCGATTTCAAACTGTTGTTTTGCCACACATTTTAAAGTTCAACATTAGTGCTTGTGGTTTTTCATCCATAAACATGTGTCATGCATTCATGTATAAAATCACATATATAACTTAGTGAAATGCAATGAACAACACAACAATCAACACAAAAAATCAGATATTACTAAGATTCTAGGTTCAGCTAAACCAGTGCTCTCCCTATAAACAATCTCAACACCAAGGTATACCAAATTCCTCAAGGAGCTGTGCACACACAAGAAGAAGATGAAGGGAGATGAAAGAATTAGCATGGGTAGAAATGTGTCTGCACTCATTGGTAAGTTTGTCCCGCATATTCCTGAAAAGTGCAAGGACCCAGGTACATTCTACATCCCTAGGAAAAAAATGAAAATCAAACCACAAAAAGATCCGCAGGATTGTTAAAATGTAGAAGGATTTTTGTGAATGAAGGTTGTAGCGTTTTGAAAGGGTGTCAAATCCAAATCTTTCAACCTTTTTCTTTGTTAAAATGTAGAAGAAGTTTTTTGAATAGAGTCTATTTTAAATTCATAAGTGTTAACATTTTCTCTGGTTTGCTACCATGCCTTCATCATTAACAAAGAAATTTCTTCATTTAGTAGAGGAATTGATAACAAACCAATGGAAAAAGTTAACATGAATTTGTTTACGAAAGTTCTGTAGTTTAGTGAAGGAGGAGTAGCGTTTTGAAAGGATACGAAATTCGAATCTATCAACCTTTTCCTTTTTGTTTTCTATACTCCTTCAAGCTTTTTTGTGTCCTTGAAGGAGATAACAGAAAACACAAAGAAAAAAAATTAACAGATGGACTTCATGGCAGAAATTTTATAAATGGATGTCTACAGGTTATTTAAGGCTCCAAAACTGTATTTATAGAAAGAAAGAATGATTGTTGGGAAAGGCCTGATGTGGGGTGACCTTTTTCCTTTTTAAATTCTCATAGAACGTCGAACTCTAGGGACTTCGACGTGAAAGGTGTGTGAGAATTCATTTTGTGTTGTTACCAAAGGTTTTAAATTTACTCTATAAATGTAATGCTTAACTTTATACAATTGCACAGTTTGATCGTTTTTAATATAATCGCTCCTTTTTTTATTTTTATCCTTTTTTCTTTTTCCTTTTTAACCTTCAATAACACGTCGATTTTGAAAATATTGGACGTCCTCTATAGGGTCTGTTTTTAAAATTTCTTGAAAGAGTTTATGAATTTCATGAATGGAAGTTGTAGCATTTTGAAAGGCCTTGGAGATGTTACAAGTTAACACAAAGAAACCTTGGAGTTGTTACAAGAAATTTTATAAATGGATGTTTACATAAATAATTACTGTTGGGAAAGGCCTGATATGGGCCTGATATGGGCTTCAATAATAAAAGGCAATCTACTTAAATGATATATGGGAAAATGCAGTTTGCTGCTAGAAACGAAGAGGTTGACGTGAATTTCTTCAGACTTCCAAAGTGTCTTTTTGGTTTAATTCTTTTTTCTTTTAATCCAACAATAAACGTTGAATTCCTTGGGCATGTGACGTATTATTCGTTATCCGAAGGCAAAGGTCACTCTTTTTTTTCTGTCCTTTTTAAATTCCCATAGAACGTTTAACTCTAGGGGTTTTTGACGTGAAAGGCATTAGAGTGGTTGTGAGCATTAATTTTGTGCTGTTACCAGAGGTTTTGAATTGCCTCTATGAATATAATGCTTAACTCTATACAATTGCACAATTTAATCGTTTTTGAATGATTCATTTTTTAAAGTTTCTTGAAGTTGTTTTCTCCGAAATCAGATCCACTAAATTTGTAGAAAACAACTTCAAGAAACTTAAAAATTGAATCATATAAACAAGAAACTTCAAGTTATAAAAGCAGTTCTGCCCCTCCAAGGGTCTTAGAGTCATAGTATTAAGTTGTGATGTCCTTGTTTTATCATGTGTTCTTTTGTTATGGCATTTTATTCGTTGGTTTAAAAGAAAAAAAAAATTATTTGTGGCAAAAAAATGTCGAATTGGTGAAAGAGTTCGATATTCTTTGGTTGGTTTAATAGAAAAAAGAAAACAAGAAAAAAAAAAGAGGGACTCAGGTTATTGTTAACATTGTGTGTTATGTTATGGGACGTTGAACTTTGACGTTATACGCGAGTACGACACGTCAAAGCCAAATCCCCACATAATTTGACTTGATATGTGGCCTCCTTTGCTTAATAAAACGTCGAAGCCGAAGTACAATGACGTTTTAACGTTTGGTTTAGAAGAAAAAATTAAAAACATAATTTTTGGAAAATACAACGTCGAACACGAAGAAGAATTTGACGTTCTGTGGTTGGTTTAAAAGAAAAAGAAAAAATAATAAAAGAGGAACTAAATAACAAAACGTCTAAGCCAGTATAAAACTGACATTTTATGGGCTGATTTAAATGAAAAATAAACAAATAATTGCGAGTTGTAATATACAACGTCCTTCTTTTGTTACGATTGACGTCATATTAATTAAATCAATATTTAGTATTTATTTATTTTGTATTGGACGTCACCTGCTTCCTTAGCGACCAACATGTACAACCTCAACTTGTTCGACATTCTATATTGTTTTAAACATTGACCCCATAAAGTGTGGGACGTTCTATTTGGTTTATAAGAGAAAAGAAATAAAGAATAAAAAAAGGATTTACTCTTTGGCTTCATGCTGACATATAAAACGTCGAATATTTTTCATGGTTGACGTCAAATGTGGGTAGGAGTAATACTGTTTGAAGCAAACCACTATTTCGTTATTTTTTTTATTTTAAATTGAACATTAGATGTTTCTTAAGTTGACGTTATGTGATTCTAAGGTAATTGTTTTACGTCAATTTGGGTCTTATTTGACGTTAATACATTTTAGATTTCGTCGATATGCTTCTTGTTTGACGTTAATACATTTTAGACGGCACACTATTATAGTAATTGACGTGGAGTGATTCAATTTATTTTCGAAAATGCCATCGGTCATTTTTAACGTTGGATATTGAGTGCAACGACGTTGAACGCGTGACGTTATAGGCTGTTTTTCCACTAGTGTGTAGTCTGACTATTTCCTTAACAAATATGTCCAGAATAGTACAAGCCGTATAAGGGTGCTTGAGTGGTAGGAAGTGTCCATACTTGCTAAGGCGATCTACCACAACCAAGATAGCATCGTAGCCATGTGATTTAGGCAGTGTCACTATGAAGTTCATGCTCAACTCTTCCCAAATATGATATATAACTTAGAGGGAGCGCATGTAGTCACATAATATGTATCTTCAAATGCACTCCTTGAAAAAGTATAAGGAGATCTCGTTTAGTATGTTGATAAATTATGGTTGAAGCTATCAAATTAATACTACTGTACAAAGCAACTTCATTATTGCCAAGTTAATAATTAACAAACTAGAGAAAATAACCTTGAGTCGTTTCCCAACGACTACGGGATTGTGTTTCAATACTTGATTCTTATGGAGACTTGAAATGGTAGTTGATAACGGTTGATTTAACCGTTTTCTGTGATTCAATTTTGATACTAAATTAACCCGTTTTAACTTAGAAACTTGTTTAATCTCTCGTTTTGAGTTTAATTCTTTGAATAAGAGAGTTGAGGTTATACTTGATGGTTTTTATCACTAATTCCCTTGATTTTGTAGGTTATTGGAATGATTTGGAAGAGGAGTTAAAGTATCAAGGAGTTGGAACCCAGAAAGGACAGAAAAACCACAAGAAGAGAACGCTATAGAAGGTCGCAAGACACTTGGTTGACCTTTTCTAGGGCCCTGGGCGCAGGTTCTCACGCAACCACAGTCGGTTGCCCTTTTTTGGGGCCCTCAACGCCAATAGTCACACACCAGCGTCTGCTTGCCCCCTGAGAGGCGCTGAATGCCAGACTTCAGGTACCGCAAGATGCCTGGTTGCCCCTTTCCGGGCCCTCAACACCACTTCTCTCGCAAGCTCGCCCGGTTGCGCTAAGTAGGGGCGCTGAACGCCAGCGTGTTGGGCCTTTGGACTTATTTTTTTATCTATTTAAGGATTTGCACGCCCTAGGGTTGACATCTTTGGAAGGCTGAAGCGCAAAAAACACTTTTCGACCCTTTAGAGGCAGATTTGGATGCGGGAGCTCTCCTCTTCATTTTCTAGGGTTTTTATCTCACTTTCATTCCATTGTACACTAAGGTTCTCCATGACTATGGAGAACTAAACTCATTTATTGTTGGGGAAGATGTAACCTCTAAACTTTCATGTATTTGAATATGATTTGAAATATTTTATACTTCTTTCATTAATTGTTAGTGATTTCCTCCTTTGCTCAATGCTTGTTATGTTTTGATCACTCATAGTATGATGTTTGTATTTTTTTGTTATTGGTAAATACCTAGAAACCTTGATTTTTAGAATTTCACCTAAAAGAAATATTGCCTTTGGATAGGTATAGGATGTTTGGTTGTCTTAAGCTTCTGTTCGTAATGCAAAATTTATTATTAGGGATGCAAGGGATTATGGTTTAATAATTAAGGATAGGTTTTTTACGCCGAGGGATCGGGTTCTAAGTAATTTAGAAAGTGACATTAACAAATTAATGAAGAAGATGAATTCCTATATACATAAAAGTAAGGAAGGTGAAATCTAAACCCCAACAACATAATCATCTCATATTATCAACACCATTCATTCTTGTGTCAAGCCTCAATTGATCAATTTGCATTCATATTTACTTTTGTTGCATTTGCATTTCAGTCTTAATTAGTTAAGTAATTAATTAATTAAGTAATTACACGATTGTTTAGTACCGTGAGTCTTCTAGGATACGATACTTGGTCTTACCATTTATTATTACTTGATACGATTTGGTACACTTGCCAATGAGTTAACATTAGTAAATGCAATGCAGTAGTTGAAAATAAAAGTTGAAAGTTATGCTAATGAAATTAATATTTGAAGAATTTTTTAGTTTAATTGAAGAACAAAAAGGAAACTTAGAAAAAATTATAATAAAATAGGCTAACTCCACTACTTTTCCAAGATAGATTCATCATCGGTTATCCATAAATTATTGTTCAATTGATTATTGTTTTGGTTTCAAATGAATTAAAGTACATTCTTAATTAATTTGAGGGCGATCTTACAATCAATCAAAGTAGATTCTCAATCAAAAGAAAGACATTTCTATATTATTCACAATAAATTCAACCAAAGTACATTCTCAATTAAATCCTATTGTGCTTAATCATTACTATTCTTAAATCTCCTAACCAAATTGAAAGTTATCAATCAAAGTAAATTCTCAATTAACTATTGTTAAATTTTTTTTTACCACTAATCAAAGTACATTCTAAATTAGTAGCAAAAACACGTTTAATCATATGAAAGTTCCTAAATTCAATTAAAGTACATTTTCAATCAAACCCATGAACCATTGAACTCATATAATCAATATGCATGTAGATTGAAACACCTTATGATGCAAAAATCATTACTTTTAACGTGATTGAGAGATGAAAGACATAGAAAAAGGATAACTCAAATCAATAATCAAAAGAAACAAATACATTAATTCAACTTAACCTCAGGATCCATAATGAAATTATAGTAGAATAGCCCTAGAAGATTGGCACTTCATGAATGGAGTGAAATACATGGTAAAATAAAATGAGAGGAATGGTGGATAATTGCTTCCTAGAGGAGTCTAAGTGAATGAATGAGTTTGGTTTAGGAGGGGTGTTAGTAGGGAAATTTAGGGCGTACAGAGGTAAAAGCTATATGTTTGGCCTATTTTAGAAAAATGGGTGTACTTGTAAAAACCTAGGGGTGTAAGCTGACTGTTTGGCCCATTAGCTGAAAAACGAGTTTATGTTTCTAAACATAGGGGTGTCTTCAGCTTGAACATTTTGCATCAAAAAACTTTAGTCTATCCAAAAATTAATTTATGCAACTAAAAATCACTTAAACCCTTTTAATTTCTAAACCTTATAACATCAATTGTCACAAATCCTCTCTAAATCATCCTTTTAAGCACAACCATCAAAATTTCTAATTTAAATCATAAATGTGGGCATAAATATGCTCTCATCACATATATATTTATTAGACATCAAAAACTGGGAAATTGTTGAGACAAGATCGTCTAGAAAGTCTAGATCATCTAAATCATATTTGGTTTTGAACTTTAACAAACAAAATTAAACGAAATAACCTTAAGTACTCAAAGTATAAGATAAAAGAAAGAAATAGATGATGAAAGAAGTTGTGTAAGACGATGGCGGAAGACATGAATCACAATAGAAATGACAAAGAAACCCTAGCGCGAGATCTTCGAGTTGGCTTGAAGGAACATAATCATGCTCTAACATTGTTGATGCGGAAGATGAAAACTCATGATAAACCCTAGATTCTCTGGATGAAGATGAACGAACAATGAATCGGTGACGAGACTATAAATCAAACTAAAATCGATGAAGCGAGGAGATGTGGCTCGTGTTGGTACTGATGCGAGGAAAGGCGAGATCCTTTGAGAAGGAATTAAGTTTTTGTGGAGATGAGGTTTGAGGTAAATAAAAAGCTTGCGTTCAGAGGAGGAAACAATCGATGAACATAAATTGGAGTTGTGTGAGGTGAATTAGTGTGAAAGTGATAGGCATCGAGAATTCTCGAAGCAGAAAATGAGGTTTGAGAATGATGAACTCTTGAGAGAGAACACAAAGTGAATAAAGATGTAGCTGAAGGAGTGCTGACGCGACCAAATGTTGAAGAAGATTGGTGGAAAGAGACTTCGTGGAGGAGAGAGAAATTTGATGTGGAAAATAGAAATTGAGAGAAATGAGAGTGTGAGTGGAAGGTGGCTAAATGAAGATCCCTAGGATTCTCTAGCCTTGACTTTCAAGGAGTAATTGATTCTTGATTTCAGAAATTCAATTCTCTATTATCTCAAAAGTGAAGTTACAATGGTGAAGTTGGGTATTTATAGTGACCTATGCTTCATGCAAGCTAAAGAAATACAATTAGAGTACATTGAAGAAGGCTTGTTGGACAATATTCCATCAATAGATATATCACGCAGAGAATAAAATCATATTCTCGAGTGGTCATAAAAGAAAACGTCTAAGCACTAGAAAACTTGCAACATAGAATCATCTAAGCATCCATCAAATGAACCATCTAGATGCCCGCTAAACTAGAAAAGGAAGCGAGAGATAAAAACGTCTATAGATTAGAAATATCTAGGTGTCAAATCAAATCAGAATGAAAATCAAAGATTTATATCAAAAGTTACACGAAGAGTCTAAATGCTAAACAACAAAAGAGATTAGCTAAAATGATATAATGTGTTATTGAAAAGAAGCTAAAATGATACACTTTTCAACGCACTATGCTCAAAGATATATACATTCACAAAGTGATGAGTATAAAAGTGTCTAATAAGCCCAAAAATCTATCAAGTGAAACACGTTTTGTAACAAGTATCGTCTAAAGGACATGTGCACAAAACAAAAGAATATACCTTTAAGTCTTAAGGACGATACTTCACCTTTGAGAATATATGTAATATTAAGGTTTGATGTCTCACAATTAATTAGTGCTACAAGAAGAGAGAGAACTAATATAGAAACATCGTCTAATGAAATTAGCTCTAAACAATAAAGACGTGATCTCAAACTTGTAATTAATGAAAAAGGTTGTAGGAATGATATCATGTGATGAAAAGCATGTCAAACTTTATATATCAAATTAGTTTTTATTTATAAGTTTTTAACGCTTCACAACAAATAACAATATTCTTTATATTGTCTAATATTATTTGAATCTTATGATCAACTAATATATTAAAATAGGTTAAACCACTTTAGTTATCCTTATTTACGTAGATTTTTTTCAATTCAATCTCCGTTTTTTTAAAATCTCCAATTCAATCCTAAACAATGTTAATTTAAATCAATTGAGTCTTTACCGTTAAATTAACTTAACATAGTTAAGTTTTTGCTTAAGTTAGAGATTAACGTGTCCAATTTTGTAAATAGAGCATTCTTTACATTGTATACATGAAATATATAATTAAAAAAATATTCTGAAAATTGAAATCCAAATTAGTATTCACATGTTGTTTATGTTGTTTTCTCCTTCTTTACCACTGACTTCACTTCCTCTACCTCTTCCTTGCACCGCCGTCCTTTCGCCTTCGGCCTCGGCGATGGCGTCCAACGCGCCTGCTTCGAGTGGGAAGTTGACGACGACCTTTTGAATAGCAGAACCTGAAGGCAACATGGTCGTAGGCGTTGGCGGCCTCGATGCAGATTCGAAGGTTCATATTTGATTTCCCTCGAAGCCACACTGCTTTATTAAGATCTTTTGAGTTTCCAATATGTGGGTTTTCTTTATCAGCTTCAAGTGAAACTAATGACAAGGAAAAAGGGAAGAATATGGATATTGAAGATTCTACAAATGACAACCTTGATCAAGTAAACGAAAAGAGCAATAATTTTGAACAGGACGAACAAGCTAAATTTGCATAAAACAGAGGAATAAAGTTCTATTTTGAATTCTCAATCTCAAATTTTTAAATTCTGAATCTCAAATTTTTAAATTCTTTATAATTTGATTGTTTTAGAGTTAAAAACTTGTAAATAATTAAGCTTTTAGACACAAGGAACATTTCCACAACAGCCATAGAATGCTAAGGTGTAGAGTAAATAATTCTGCATTTGTCTTTCATGTTTCAGCCACCCCTCAATCAAGATACAATCAATACCCAGAAACATTCAGTGTTGAATTTTGGGGTAGCACTACCTTAAATCATTAGGCTTTTATTGGATTCGTTTGATTGGATTCTTCCATAAACTGAGACATTTGTTTGTGCTGGCAATGCTTAATTCATGGTCCTTATTTTGCTTTTTCCCTAAATGCATTGTTTAGGAATTTTCGTAGGGTTTATGAGTGGAAATTCATCAATTGTCTTGAACTTTGGACTGGTGCTGTTTGTGCCTACAGTTCAGAATCTGACTTTAAGCAACTTGCATATCCATTGACCCAAATAATTTCTAGAGTAGCTTGTTTGGTTCCCATAGCCAGGTATTTTCCCCTTAGGTTGAGATGTGGAAGAATGTTGAACCAGATCGCAGCTTCTACCCATTCCTTTGTACTAGTGTCTATTCTCAATTCGATTTGTATTTAACACGAGTCGACAGATACCGTTTCGAGATAGAATAAGTACCCTAACAACTGAGTTGAAGAAAATAGGCAGGCACACCATCGTGGTTGCGGAGCACCGACAAAAGTGGTGGTGGCTGTGCAGGGATGACGATGCCAGACCGACTTCTCTCGATGAGTTTCTCGAGGTAGAACGATGGTACGACGACGTGGTGAGGCGGCGGAACTTGAAGAAACGTATATGAACCTTTGATGATGTTTTGAATTCACCTGAAACTTTTTTTTATTTTTTAATTACATATTTTCCACTATGCTATGCCACATCATAAAATTATTCCACCGAAAAATATCATGTTTAAAAATTTGGACACATCAATCTCCAATCTCATGGAGATTTTAAAAAAACAAGATTGAACTGAGAAAAATCTACATAAACAACGACAACCAGGTTTAAGCATGTTCAAATCCTCGTTTTGAGGTTTTTGTGACTTCAGAAAGTGTCTCTAGTGATTCTTTTACCATGTGCTTTCCTCTTGGCTTTGTTCTCGTTTCGGACCTTATTCCTAAAGTCCCTCATTTATTTTAGCTGCATGAATTCCGCTGCTCTTTGACGAAGT
>NW_025908920.1:0-12205 GCF_018835915.1 Vigna umbellata
TTTGACCCAACAAACAACTATACATAGAAAAAAGCTAGACAAACACTAATGCTAAACATGGAACGTCTAATGTAGTAACCTAACCAATAAACTCGGCAAAATGTAGCACTGATGAATTAATGCAAGGGAAAAACAAAAGGTGCTTAAAATTTACTTGGACAACACAAACAAAAGAAAATAAAAGTGTTAAGGTCCAAGAGGATTAGAGGTAGCATTGTTAAACCTAACATGTGTGGGTAACTCCACAACCTAAACTCAATCGTGATGTGGGTAGAGGATGGTTGTTAGTGTAAAGGAAGAGTGTGTAAGTGTGAGTGAAAGTTGGACATGGAGACAGGTTAGGGTTAAGGAGAGAAAGGCACTAGATAGGTATGCAAAAGTGAAAGTAAGGGATGATGGGGTTGAGCGATGACTGGATGCGATTAATTGTTCTGCTTTGTGTTTTGGATGATGAAGTAGAAACTAAGTTAGGGTTTTGGAAGGGGAAGTTGGGAAAACTTGAAATTTAGGGTTTTTAGGATAAATTAGGTTAGAGTTTGGGTTTCTAAAGTGGGGTTTTAGAGATTAAGGTTTTAGAAAGGGGTTTGGGCCATTCACAATATGCACTCAAGCCCAGAATAGATGTTGGTGCTAGGTACACACACTCTATCTTTCAATGGTGCATAAAAAAAAGAATTTCTCAACACTTACTAGTATGGTCCTAAGTGCCACATATCTACTGCTGAGCAATAGAGATGTAGTGACTATGATTTTTTTAGGTTTTGCCTTTCAATATTTAAACTTTTACACTCAACACTTATGCACATGCACTCAAACAAAAACTATGCTAAGACGAACCTAACCATACATTAAAACCACATTGACAACACTAAGGGCTTAATGCAACACATGAAAGAGAAAAAAGCATATACAACTTATACTTTCACATTTCACAAATGCACACACAAACACAACTACATCGAAAACCTAAATCATGTAAAAAGAAATGTTTAGAGCATTAGGTTGCCTTCGAGTAAGTAACTTAAATTTCAATCCTTTTATCAGCTTTGACATCTTTAATAACCCATAACCTTAATCACTTTGTCTTGAACTGGAATATCCTCTTTCTCATCTCCCTCTTCATTTACATATGCAAAGAAACAATTGAAGCTTTTCTCAAGCAACTTAGAAGCATGCCATGATTCCATCATCAACATTAATGACAAACTTGGTTGTCTTCATGAATGGTCTTCTAAGAAAGAGGGATACCCTTTCATCTTCCTCCATTTCCATCATCACAAAGTCCAATGAGAATTCGAGCTTGTCCACATCTTCCTAGGAGTACTTGATGGACTTATCTGTCAACTATCAGGTCATCCTTGTTGGCTTGGCTTCAACATCATCGATCTTCTTAAGTAGAAATAGGGGAATCAAATTAATGTTACTCCCTAAGTCAATGAGAGTTTTCTCCATATCACGATTTCCAATGGCCTAAGGGTTGGTGAAGCTACCTGAATCCTTGCATTGTGGAGGAAAAGTCTTTTGAATAATGACACTACAATTCCATTGAACCTCAACGGTTTGCTCTTCTAAGTACTTCTTTTTGCCAAGGAAATCTTTCATGAATTTAGCATAAGAGGGTTTTTATTGTAGTGCTTTAGAGAAGGACATTGTGATTTCATATTTCTTCAAGATGTCCTTGAACAGAGCTAATTGTCTTTCCTTCTCTTTTTTTAAAGAGTTTTGAGAATATGGAAGGTGTTTCACAACAACTTTCTCTTTTTGTCATTTTTGTTTTTCCTTGTTTTCTTTTTCTTTCTCCCCATTTTTATTTTCTTCTTCCACAATAATCTCTTTATCAATTTCTTTTTCTGCGTGAATCTCTTCTTCATTCTTTTTCTTCTCTTTATTTTCCAACCTCTCTGTGTCACCTAACGTAACCTCTTTTCCACACCTTGTTATAATATCTTTGCATTCCTTCTTAAGTTTGACTTGGGTATCTGCAGAGAATTTTCGACCTTGTTGGTTTGCTAGTTTCTTAGCTAATTGACCTACTTACACCTCTAATTTTTTTATAGATGCATCAGTGTTCTTTTGATTTTGAAGGGATTGTTGCATGCATAGTTGAAGAGTCTCTTCTAGCTTTGTAGTGCACTCATGCACATATGGGTGCTATTGAGAGGGATTTATAATACTAGAGGCTCCTTGTTCTTATCTCCATCCTTTATTGGAAGAATTAGGGAAATGGTTGTTGAAGAAATTTTGGCATCCTTAGCTCTCTATATAATTAACTTCTTCGCCTTGAGAACCCTCAAGAGCTTGGCAATGGCCATTAGGATGGTCACCTCCATAAAAGTCATATTTCATCACTTGTTAGGTTGGGCATTAACTTTCATGGCTGGCATCTATTTAGGCAACTTGGGCATGTGTTGACTAAGGAGTTCCATTCATTCAGAAAAGCTTGTTCTCAACAAAGCTTTAAATCTCTCTAAAGCTTCACATAATGGTTCATCTACACCTTGAAAAAAATAGTGATTGCAGCCTTGACCTTGGAACTCTTGGATGGTTGGAAAAAATGAGCTAGGAATTTGAATTCCACATTCTCCCAACTAGTCAAGTTGTGATTAGGTTATGATTGAAGCCAAGCCTTAACTTTTCCAACTAGAGAAAATGGAAATAATTTCATACATAACGCTTCTTCATCCTCCCTTGTGATTCCTACTAAGCCAAAAAAACTCATAGAAAGTGACAAGGTGAGTGTGTAGGTATTCATTGTCATTGCCAAAGAATTGATGAGAGCTTATGAGCTATAAAAGAGAAGGTTTCATTTCTGCACCCTTCTCACTCATAATAAGAAAGTGTTTATACTAACATTTGAGTTGGAACGTGCATTTGACACATTAAAAAAATTTAATGTAGTTGAGTTAGGAAAATTATATTTATTAATTTTTAAAGCATGAGATCAAATTTTAGTTTGGTTTCCTTTCAAAGTTTAGAGACTAAAAGACAAAATTAAAGATGAGAACCAATTCCACTTTCGTGTCAAATTTTCAGCACTAAAAATACATTTATCCTTATATTAGTAGACAATGATAATAGTAAGTAAATATAAGTAGTGACTCTTAAGAGTACTGTAATCTAAATAACAGTGAGTTACCCAACCTGACTCATTTATTAACGAACTGAAAAAATTCGAATTCGGCTCGATCCACCACGGGTTGGTGGGTTAAACGGATTGGCTTACTAGCTCACTTAATTATAAGTTTTTTCTAAAAAATAAAAAAAATTATAATTTTTTTTAATTCAAATCTAAATAAATTTCACTCTAAATGATGTTAAACTCACACAATTCAAAAAAAAAATATCATACAATCCAAGCGTAATCCAAAAACAAGCATAAAAGGCGAATAAATAAGCATTTAATTGATAATTTTTGTATCACTTGTCCATATGTAATATTATAGTCTTGAAAAGATAAATCTATAATATTTTCCTCTTTTGAAACATCTTTTTTTTATCCCATCTACAATATAATAAAAAAATGTTAACTAATAATATTGAAACACAAAAATAATAATAATTAAATTAGGTGGGTTGGTGAACCAACCGACTCACCACAATTCAACTTGGTGAGCCGAGTTCTAAGTGAACCGGGTTGAAAACTAACCCGTGCACTAATAATAAAGATATGAAGTGATTATAGGAATTAAGTTGTAGAAATTAAATTTTCACATTTTTGAGAAATTGGATTCTAAACATTAGTATTTCTAGGAAGATTTTCGTAAAACTTTAAATGAAAAGAGAAAGAAAAAAATGACAAAAACAAAAATAAGTAATAAATTATTATAGGAGATAGGCTTAAATCTAATGATAAATTGGTTTTATTTACAATGTATGTTAGATCTTTTACTATCTCTCTCACATTGATAATGCTTATTTCGTGTATGTGACTCAATATTTGTAGATAGTCCATTAACGGTTCGAAAGCAAATAACTAGATAAGTTTAACATATCTTAAAAAGATAGATTCTCATGTCATATTATAAAGTGAGTTTAAGTGTAACTTATTTTCACAAAACTGACTTGTAAAATAAATATCACTCCTTTACTTATATATACTATAAATTAATCTTATATTTAATCGATATTAGAATCTCCAATACACCAATCACATAATATGTCATACATGATATTATATATTGTGAGTAATGGTATGATGTGGTATACTACTAATGAGTAATACGATAAACCTAACAAATCTTATTAGGATAGCCAATAATACCATATTAATAAGAGTTGAAACATAATTCATCCTTATAGGAACTTAAACTAAAAATTAAGTAAACCTATAGTATATAAAGAAACAATTCTCACCTTACACTAATTTTGTAACTTAAACTTTACCCATGATAGGGTTTTACTTTTATTACTTTGACTCTAAATTTCGTACAAGGAGTGTTTGGTTCTTTACGTACGCTATCTTGTAGGATTTCACCGTCAAAATTTATCAAAATAAAGAGAATCAAGTCTCACTTTTCCCCACCCTTTCATCTCTTTCCTCTATATTTCCTTTTACCTTCCCTTTACTATTCCCCTTCAATTACATTTTATTACATTTCTCTCATCAAACCATGATGAATAATAATATAGTCTTGCCACCATACCCTAATTGGTAATACATAGTTGCATTAAATCATTCTAAAATTAATAAAATTAATTTAAGCTTTAAATAAAAATAGTTAAATAAATTGCATTAAATTACATCAAGTTTAAAAGTGAATCAAACTAATTTGAATTAGTACCAACTGTTTTAAATTTGGTTGAATTATTTTAATTATTTCAAGTATTACTGATAACCATTTTGTTTAATTGGCTTCATTTTGCAATAATTCAATTTCAAAAAACTAAACTAATATAATAATTCAGTTATTTTTTAAACAATTTAGTTTTTCTTTACATAATTCAATTCAGTTAAACAGCACTTTAGTTTAATTAAAATATTTTTTAACAGCTCCACACCGAACTTCTTTCCTTTGTATACAATTAAGGGTGTGGTATTGTTTGTTTAGAGTAGAAAGAGAGATTAAATAAGTATGAAGAAAGTGAAAACAATGTGTTATCCCAATAATTTGTTTTCGTGAACAAAAACAAGAAAAAAAATATCGATTGCCCGTGGAACTTGTCAAACCATGGCATTAGGGGACAGTCTAATTCTTTTTCTGTAACCTTAAAAGCTTTGTTAGGTCTTAAATGTTTTGTAATAAACTAAACTGAAAATGGGTTTTAGTTAATAATTTGACAATTTGGTATATTGAACGAAGAAAAAATTTATGAAGAATCAAGCTTTTGTAGAATTTCTTTAAGTTAAATTTGCTAAAAAATAAATATGTTACAGTAATTTTTTATTTAGGCTAATCTACTTAGCAAAGGTAATTCGTTGGATGTAAATTGAGTTTATTGAAAGTTTTATATTCGCTTGAAATAATAACAATTTACAATAAGAAAGTGAAAAAATTATTTTACAAATTAATTTTGTAATGTGGGATTAGATTTAAGTTCAACTTTTCTATGGTAATGTTAGAAAATGGATTTAAAAAATATGCTAAAAACCTAACCAAACCACTTGTAACATAACGTTTTGCAACTTACTTATATATATGAAAATGCATTTTTAATAAATTTTATCATTGGATTACAATAGTTTAAATATACAAATTGATAACTTAAATTGGAAAGAGTCAAGGGAACAAACCCCATCAATTTAGCACTAACAATTAGCCTAAATAAAGGGAAAGCAGATATACAAAAAACTGGCTAATAAAAACTAATTTTTATAATTAATAATATATACTAAATTAGCTTTATTACTAATCGATGTGAGACTTCTAACACACACCTCTCACGCCGAGGTATATAGATCTCGTGCGTGATACTAGACATTAATGAGTGTTTTCGATAGAGGCCGATAGCGAGCGAATAGAACAAAATGCCCACCAAACAACAAATCTTCCTGATAAAAGGTGGCATAATAGGTCAAACAAACAAGAAATCTCATTATGATAGACTTTAATGCATAACTTCAATACCATGTTAAGAAGTGGACTTTAAGCTAATTTAATTCTACAAAATCGGCTTGTAAGACGAGATTTATACTTATATACTCTAAATTAGTCTTATCATTAGTTGATGTAAGACTTCCAACATGAATAAAAGTTATAAGTTATAGTCTTTTTCATGAAGTTGTTATTTGTTAGGTTTATTGTTCTACTCTTATCGGATCACTATTAAACTATCCATCAAGGTCCTTTTGCAATATATATACATATACATTTATATATATATATATATATATATATATATATATAAGTTAGTTTCATAAGATTAAGTTAAACTTAAACTTCACTTTTTAACATTTTGAGGGAGCTTCATGTCAATCATCCTTGTTCCTAAGAAATATGGATCATGGAGGATGTATGTTGATTGTCGGGTCATAAGTAACATCATCATCAGGTTCTCAAAGATTACTCACTTCATTCCTTACCACAAGAGTCATGATGCTAACCATGTGGCCAAGCTATTTTTGAAGGAATTGGTGAGACTCCATGACATCCCAAGGAGCATTATGTCAAATAGAGATGTGAAATTTGTTAGCCATTTTTGGAAAGTGTTGTGGGGTAAGTTAGTTACAAAACATCTCTTCTCTACAACTTGTCATTCTCAATCGAATGAATAAACCAAAGTGGTAAATTGAAGTCTTTCTTAACTGCTTAGATTTTTTATAAATAAGAATATGAAAACTTGAGAGGATTGATTACCTCATATGGAGTTTGCTTATAATAGAATAATTCATTCTACAACTCATATGTCTTTGTAGTTTATGGTTTTAATCTTTTAACTCCCTTAGATTTATTGTCTTTACCTAATATTAATTCTATAACTAATAAATATAAATATGGTCTTACCAAAATTAGTATTTTTAGAAACTTATATAAAGAAATAAAGGCACAAAAGGAAAAGATGAGAAATTGACTTCTAAAGCTCCAATCAAAACAAATACCCAATAAAAGTCTAAAAGGGAAGATTGTTTACTTTATAAATTTCATTTTTATTTCCTTAATGCGTTAAGATAATTTTATTAAAGATAATCATTACATTCCATACTAAATTTAAAATATGAAATTCGTTAAAAACGTTAAAGAGTCGGATATATTTAAATTATTTTTAAACTTTATGTAAGGCTTAATTACTTATTTCACCTCACTTTGATATGAAAAGTTTCAAGTTGGTTTGTACATTTGAAATATTTCATTTTGAGTCTTAATTTTGGAAAATATTCTTCGACTAGGTTCTTTGAAAAAATACAAACGACATTAATGTGTCAATCAATATATGTGTTTTTTAATATTATTTAAATTTTTAACTTTTTTAAAAGTTTTTTTAAGTTTTTTTTTGCAAAAATTTTTGTTGCCACGGAGTAATGTCTCTTGTATGAAATGTGACAACTTTTATGCCATGTGATTGGACAATGCAGACATGTTAGTGTTAATGTCACGATCATTATCTTGATTTTAATTATGTCGCTATATATATCTTTTTGATTTAATTTAATTAAATTTTTTGTCAAAATAGAACCATATTCTCTTTATCTAGAAATCAATTTTATTATTTGTATAAATTTTATACTGATATTTTAAAAAAAATAACTTTTTAATATATTACACTATTATATATTATTAGTATATGTTTTGCTAACCATGACTTTTTAACAAAGTCCCACCAGGGATTTGAATCCTGGCAACAATATTTTTTGTACAAAATAAAAAAAATCATAGTTTGACATGTAATATGTTGTTAACAGTAATTTTTGTTAAAAGAATATAATTGAGACATTTTTTTTCGAAAGTTAGAATGCAATTGAATTTTTTTCAAAAACATAAACTAACTTGAAATTTTTTGATCAAACTAAGAATCAAAGAAGTAATTAAGTATAACTATAATAAAAAATGAAAAGATAAGAAATTGGCACAATGTATTGACAAATAATACATTAATTATTGAAAATAATTAATCTAAAATAAAAAGGATGTTGTCAATTGTTGACAATATATTAATAATATAAAAAATTTACACAAATAACAGACAAAGATTGCAGGTGATATAATTTTTAACTACTATATATATATATATATATATAATATATATAATTTATTACTTTGTAAAGTACTAAATTTTATTAATAAAAAAGTCTCTATTAAAAAAAACATACTTTGAATGTAAAAGTATTCTAATAATTTTTATTTTTAATTTAAAATAAAAAAATCATAAATTTTTTAAATATTCTTAACTTTAAAACTTAAAATTTATAATATATTGAAGATATTTTTCTAAAGAAAATTTAATATACTCTAGGATTACACAAAATAACAAACCTCTCTGTAAAAGAGTATCCTCTACCAAGTAATATAGTAAAATAAATATACTTTTTATTCTTTAATTATTTTTAGATTACATAAACTAACCTACTATACCCGTATCTTATTAAGATTCTCGTATTAAAGTCCTAGATAGGATATTAAAAAGATGAAAGCCAGTAAGAAATCAAACTCCATGGACAGACACTCCCAGCCCCTTTAGTAGAATCTAAAATTTGCTAACTGCATATATGCCCAGTTGTTCTTAAACTTCGTATGAAAATGTTGTGTCATCATCACCGAGAATATTCTTACCAGTAAAAGGTTGTACTCATCTAATTGGGCCTATCAGCATAGAGTTTTGTATGTATGCTAAGTAGGGGATTGGTTTAGGACATAAATATAATAGTGATGTTGCATCCGACGTTAAAGGACATGTGCATTTTAACTTTTAATATGAAACCCTACAAAGGGTTTTCTACGATTTAATATACCTTGTTGTATGCAAAATAATATGTTATTACTATCTTTTTTTCCAAAAAGAAGCTAACGCACCACAGATAGTCAAGTACTAGTGAGTGCTGACAAAACAAATGCATGTTTAACTAATATTGGATAAGTTTTTTTTACAAATATTTTTAGAAGAAAGTAATCAACGAATAAAATGAATTTCTTAATGAATTAAATTTAAATTATATGTAATTTAAAAATAAAATATTTTTAAAAATATATAATTTTTGTAAAGACTTATAAAATTGTATTTTAAAATTGATAGTATATTTAAAATAATAAAACTTAATTATTTTAATATTAAAATGCTTAAGTTATAAATAGAAATTTTAGAGTTTTATTATTTTAAAACATTATATCTCTATAAACCATTTTTCTAACTTTTGCTTCTCTCTAAGATATCTTACTTATATGTTGTTTGTTTGAAGAACTGAGACCATATAATTACTTTTGCCGATAAGTTCTTCAAGATCAATTGATCAATTTTTTCATTCTGGATAAGTTGATTTTTTTACCTCTTTTCTTTGTCCAAACTATTTTGCTTCTACATATGAGGTTATCTTGCTTGCATGTGTTCTTTTTATATTCTATGAGTTTTTGTTGACTAGTGATCATAAAGGTATGATCTGATCGTGTTTATGATGTTTTTATATGTAGATAGAGCATCTTGTAACATTGGAGGTATATTTTTTGTTCTAGAGCAACCTTAAGTTGTTTTGTGAAGTGAGGAAAACTAAAAATGTTATGTTATTATGATTTGATTGGTTTTGCGTGCATATTGCTTATTTTAGTTTGAATTAGTGTTTGGATGAATAGTATTACTTAATAGCTATTGAATCTATGAAATTTTGCTTGTGTCACTGAGTTGAGCTGTAATGATTGTAAACTAATAATTGTTAAAATTTTATTTTGTGAGATTGGAATTAGATAATATGATATTGGTCTAGAACCTTCCTTGTCCTCAATCAAAATGCAACTTGGCCTAGAAAAACATTTCATCTACAATGATATAGTCAATCAAGAAAATCATTTTCAAAACAATCACAACAATAACAATCATTCTTGCTTGCTCAGAAGTGTTTCAACCTCAAGCACACTAATGTATAGGGATATGTGTCATTTTCTCTACCATCACAATTTCACACAATTCAACTTTGCTCTTTGTTTCAATAATATTATTAAACACATTGGCAAACATGTTATCATCTCAAGGGCTTTTATGGTTTGTATTGTGACTGTGCTAAGAAGGAGATTTGCAATTTCTAGATAACAAAAGCACCTTGACCTAAGAGAGCAAACATATCAAATCATGATATAGCATTCTTCTCCCTTTTACACAAAACCAAATAAAACCAATTCTCGACTTATATCCACAAACTTTCATTTTTACAATTATTTTTTATTCTTCTCAATGCTCTTATGACTTTGGTGAACTTTCCAAACTTGAACTATTTTCATGACCCTAGAGTACATGTTCTTCTTATAACTAAAGGTAAGGTGGTAAAAAATATTTCACTAAGCTCAAGGTTCTAAAAATGAGAAAGTTTTCCTTTAAATTTTAAAAGGTTTGCACAAAGATTCTATTTGGACACAAGTTAACTTTTTGGCTCAAATTGTAACATCTGTAGAGTAAAGATCACCTTAATCATATGTAACATGCAAATGAATGATTCAAAGAGAAACTCGGGCAAAATCAATTGTGACAACAAAGTGATAACATTCAAGAAAATTAAAATTGGAGCACAACATCTTACTTGGTTTAAACTATGGGTTCAAAGATTTGTCAAAGAAATTATCATGATTATTGATCATAATTAAAATAAAGCATCAATCTATGTATTGATAAATGAGAGCAACCACAACTTATGCTCAACAAACACAACCAAATACCATCTCAAATATATCTTCAAAGTAGTTCACATTTTGATCAAGAGCAAGCATAAAAGATTTTCATTTAAATCATGCACAATTATAACTCATTCAAGTAACTAAACAATATGCACTAAAATTATCCAACTACGCAAGTTAAAAAAGTTCCATAACTAAAAACTTAAAAAATAAAAAAGATGAAAAGAAACTAAAAACATGAATTTAAATCTAAGGATTATCCACAAAAAGAGTCATGCAAAAGAGTCAGTCTCAACTTTAGTGCTCAAGAAACATTGTCTTCACTCTTATCCTTGTCATCCTCGTCATCATCATCCTCCTCCTCTCCATCTCCAACAGCAACTACTCCACCTCGTCCTGTAGAATGGGCCTAATCCCAGGCCATGCACTTTAACAACAAATTCTTCAAGAGATAGGGTGTTTAGCTCTAGCATGATAGAGATATGTCCCTAATCACTCTCTGAATCGGGCCACCTATCTTATGGAGTGCATCTAGCTTTGCTTCCCTCAACTGCATCCTTATTTCCCAGCATCTATATGCATTAGGGTGGGGGTCAACTAGTTGCTGACGACAATGTCATGGTGGTGGTAGTACTAGTGGCACAACTAATCTTTCCTTATCCTGTAGGTAAAATTATGTGTAATAGCCTAAGTTAATCGCCCAACAAGGACTCTTGAGTGATGGAGTGGAAGTATCAACTCCAACCAACACACAAATATGTGACCAAAAAGGGGTGCACAACAGGAAACTTTGTATTGGTAGCATGGGCACACTAACGAATTTCATTGGCAATGAGACTTCCCACATTAAAGGATCGACCCATGAGAATGCTATAAAAGATGATGGAACGACCCATCGTGATGTCAGAGACATGGGAGCATAGGGAGAGGTTGAAGTGCATATAAGATAACCAAAGCTTGTTCACCTAGGTGAGGAATTATCCCTTGAAGTGGATGGGTTGTTGTTGCCTATTCCTATGGAAAATGGCTCTTAGGATGCTCAAAGTCCTCTTAATCTTCTCGTAATCAACACCTCCTTCTACTAACTCGACATATTGACATGGTGTGTAGCCATTTTCCACTCTATTTTAAAGAAGGTTATTGATAGTCTATACATCAAAGAGCATGCATCTTCTCGTATATAGCTAGGTAAGGGTCTTGATCATGTATATCCCAAGTGTATTCCACAGTCTCTAGAGGAACTCTTCCTGAAATTTAAGTACCTCTCTAGCTTGTAAGTCGACCATCCATTCCATTAAAAATCTCATGTTTTGAACCAAAGCATAATTTATCTTCATGTTGTTTGATCAGGAATCGGTGAGAATAAAACATGTCCTTCCGGTTTTAGCCTTTAAATGTCTGGCCAACAATGGTTTTGTAACATTTAGGCCTGAGGAAGATGTCATCCTAAATATATA
>NW_025908921.1:0-16572 GCF_018835915.1 Vigna umbellata
CTAGAGCTACATCTACTTAAATCTAGAGCTAAAGACACTATTGGCAATCTATCTTAAAGAAATAAAGCTAAGAAGTTAAGTAAATCAGCAAAGAATTGAATGAAATGTGAAACAGAGTCAAGAAAGAACCTAAAAGTACATAAACAATATAACCTAAGCTATAAACAATCTAAACAAAGCAACACAGAACAAAATGTAACCAAAAAGAATCAAAAATAAAGCTCTACAAAGTAAAACAGCAAAAGAAGAAAAAAAAGACTCTAAACCAAAGAAACAAAAGATACCTAAAACAATGAACTTAACAAAATCTAAACCAATTGAAACAGAGATGTAAAAAGAAGAAGAAACTTAAAACAATGCTTAAAATAAAAAGAACCTAAAAGGAATTCTAGCTAAAGACTAAAAAAAGAACCTATGCAATGAAAAGAAATCTTAAAACAGCAAATCCTAATTTACGAGCTGCAACAGATCCAAAGAATTGAAAACAAGACAATTAAAGTAAAAAAGATGAAAGGAACCTCAAATCAGTCCTAACTACCTAAGATATTGACAGAATATAAACTAAACTATTCCTCTAAGCTATCTAAACAATGACAAATTAACTAAAGAATTGAAAAAGAAAAAGCTAAACAAATTCAGAAAAATTTTTAAAAACAGTAGTAGAAAGAAAATAGAACCTAATTATGAAGAAAATCCTAATTGAAAACTTGAAGCAAAGCATGAAACTAATCAAGAGCTTAAAACAGAACAAGTAACTACAAAGGAAGAGAAAATAATATAAATAAGAAAAGAAAAGGGACCTAAAAGCAGTTCTAAAACATATTCAAAAACAACAAAAGAACCTAAGCTAAAACAACATAAACCAGAAAATGAATGAACTTTAAAAGACCTAAGACCTATTATCAACAAAACTAACAATTAAACTAAAACAGATAAGTAACAAGAGTAAGTATTTACAGACTAAAGCAAGAATAGTAAACTACTCTAGGGACTTATAAACCAAACCAGACCTAAACTAAGAGAAAAACAGTTCAGAAAAAAATACCCATATTTTATTGCTAAAACAGATACTAAACACATCTATCAAAGTAAAAGCAAAAATTTTAACTACAACCCCTCACCCCCACACTTAAGAGGCACATTGCCCTCAATGTGTGAGTGAGTAATAAGGTTTTCTAATCAACAAAAAACATACTCAGATCAAATAGCAACAAATATGTACAAAAATAGAAACTGAAAAACACAAAAAGAACAACAACTGAACAAGAATAGAAACAAGACTTAAAAGTAAAACTATAAAACTAAAGAGGAAAAGAACTTATTCAAATTGGCCACAAATCAAAGTTAATTCTTTTTATTTTTATGAAAAACAACATATTATCTATCCTACTATTTATTATGCTACTTAAAGCTATGTAAACTACTATAAAAGACCTATAACTACTATTTAAAAGAAGGGAAAAGAAAGAGCTTATTGGATTTTCTCCAATGTCAGCCAAGATGTGCATTAGCTCCTTCCCAGCTCTATGCTTTAGCATCATCAGTTCTCCATTCAATGCTTTCAAATGCAACAACCAGATCTCCTCATGCATTTGATGTTGATTATGCAAATTCCAGGCTCTTTGAGCATCATTTATACCTTCTCTTGCATCCATCACCACTTCCTTTGTGTCTGCAGCTTCCTTTGGATGAGTGGCAATATTAGTCATGTCAGCTGCAACAGCAAAATCAAAGTCAATGTTCATCAGTGAATCATCAAACATTTCAGCTTTGTTAAAAGTGAAATCAAGAACATTTTCATGAAGAACCAATGCATCAAAGGTGGGAAAAATATTATCAGTGCAAACAGTAGGGGTATGGATACGTTCAATCTCAAATGGTGCTCTGAGAACCTTAGAATCAATAACTACTGCAGAGTTAACAACAGGCTCTAAAGGATCTATGCACAAGCAATCAAATGAGATAAACTAAAAAGGAAACTCAGATAAGACAACTAGAATTTCAAGGTTAAACAACACCTGTGTTGGCTCTTCCTTAGTAATAAAAACAAAATCCATAGTTAACTCAACACAGTCCATAAAGATATCCTCAAAATTGTTGTCCAGACCAATGTACACATCATAAAAATCATCAGAAATATCAATATGTTCTACAACACAAATTTCATCCAGCTTTTTAGTACAATCAGGTATAACAGCAAGAATATCTAGCAAGGGTTTCTCATGCATAAAATTATCAAAGCTTGTTTGTACCTCACCCAAACAGATAGGAAGCTCAAATTTAAAATCAACCTATACTGGCTCCTCAAAAATGACCTCACTAGCATCTATCAAATCAGCAGCTAAATGAACACCTACGATGAAGCTGTCATCAACTGGAATGATGTCAAAATCATCACATAAATCTGAAACAGCATAAGGTATGTCAATATGTTCAATGGAAAATGCTGAATCTAAAATGTGAGTGTGTGCAGACATCCAAACAACAGTATCAAGATCCAAGACAGGCTTTATTGGTTCAAGTTGTAAAAGATCAAAAGCATTAATATCAACTTGAATCTCAGGTACATGAATAGGAATATCAAGTTCAGAACAAACCTGATCAAGTCCACCAATTACCTCATTATGATTATGGTCAGCTTGAAACTCCATGGTAGAGGCTGCTCCGAGTGGTGCTTCATTGATTGTTGCCTCCTTCTCCTCTTTAGCTTTCCTTGTCAGCTGATTGATAGAAGCCACTATTTGGGACACTTGGGTGGTCATTTCTTGAAAATTTGATGCTGCAATCCCGTGCTGCTGATCACAGAATTGATCCTGCCATGGCTGCACTGATTGGAATTCAGCCAGCTCTGGTTCAGCATACTGGTGCCAATATGAATGTGGCAGCTGCTGCTGCACATGCCAGGGTTGCTGCTCATAATATGGTTGAAAACAAAGTGGTGGTTGTTGTTGGAAAGCTTGATTAGCTAGCTGCATAAAATCCTCAGGAATAGGCTCATAAAACACGTCAAATCTTTGTGGTTGACCATTATAAGGGAAAAAATGATTACCATATGCAAAGATATGATCCATGCTTACCAAATACACACTGGAAGAACACCAATCAGACCACTGATATCTCTAGGACAAAACAAAAGCAAAAAATCTATCAAAGAAAAGAAAAAAAAAACTAAACAAGACTAACCTAACACTTTTAGACTTAATTCGCCGAGTCCCCGACAACAGCGCCATTTGTTAAACTCACTTTTAGTCGCATCAAAGCCAACAAACTCGGTTTCCCCACTAATGTAGTAGAGGGATAACCAAGGATCAATCCAAGGACTCAACTATGATTAAGCTTCATAGTGTAAAGTTAATTCTTGTAATTATTTACTACTTAACTAAAAAAACAGGGTGGGGAAATAGAAAATGAAACAATGAAATTAAAAATAATAAGAAAATTTGTTTAAGGAAAGAAAGAATATGAACTAAAAAGGAAAATAAAAGAAAATGGAACTCTAAATAACTTAAAACAGAAACAACAACATCTAAGCTAATATGAAAATTTAACTGCAACTAAAATGATCTAAACTAATGAGCATTGCTACTATCTAATAACAAAACCTCAAGATTATCACTACAATATGTAAATGATGAAAGAAAAAAAATAAGAAAATAAAATCACAAGAAAAACTAAGACTATTCTAACATCAAGTCAACAAAAATACTAAAGATAAAGAAGCAAACTAAGGATATTAGACAGAAAGCAAACAACAGAGGCAAATGTGCAATCAATTAAATGAAAGAGTCTCAATTACTCTTCAGAAAGACATTCTGAGAAATTTAAGCCCTCCTTGGGTGCTTTTTAGTTCATATTTCAGAACTTAAAATCGAAATTTCACTCAATTATTCAACGAATGCATATTTTCACAAGAACAGGAATACAACACTGAAATTGAAATCACACATACTGGAAAATAGAAAGAAAATATTCAAAATTGCACATTAAATTCTCAACTACCCCCCCGCTCATGAAAGTTTACCGCTGAGCGGCATCAGAAACCCACGTTTGCTCCGCTGAGGGGTGAAAATGACTCTGAGGGGAATAATCATCGCACCGCACTTACCCTGAGCGTTAGTTTTACTGTCTAGCGCAAACTATTTTGGGCTTTGGGCCAATTTTCTATATATTTTTATAATAGTATAATATAATCTTTAGCCGTCCTAGGGTTGGTATCTTTGGCTGGTAGACAATGCGAACACTCTCTTTTCCACCCTTGGGAGGAGATTCTTGGATGCCTGAGAGACACCTACTCATCCTTCTATCTAGGTTTTATTTTTCATTCTTGTTTTCAATTATTTTTTTCATCTAGTTCCACCAGAATATGTGGAACTAACACCTTGTATGTTGTTTGGGGGAATCATTTGTCTTGTGAAGACTCTCCATAGAGGGAATGTTGAATGTTTTACAACATCTTATTTCAGAGACATGCTTTCTTCCTTTCCATCATTTCGTTGGGTTTTTTCTTTAATTACCCGCTGTCTTTTGAAGCTAATCAAATAATACTACTACTTTTCAAGGCACTGAATATTGCAAGGTAGTATTCAAGAAAGTAGATAGGGCTAAAGTACCCGATTCGTCTCCAACGAACACGCGGAATTGGCTTTGGGAATATCTGATTCCTTACGAATGCTAATGCAATGCTTATGGATAAAGTAATGTTTGGAGAGAAATTGTTTTAAAGAACAATAAGAAACTTAACAATAGTTACGATGCAATAAGGCTAACATTCCCACTTCTTTTCCAGGTAGATTCGTCATCGGTTTTATTCACAGATTAATTGTTCATTGATTATTGTTTATTTCATCAAATTAATTAAAGTACAGTTCTTAATTTAATTTTGAGGGCATCATTGCTTTAAAAACCAAAGTAAATTCTTCTCAATCAAATGCAAAACTTTTCTAGATTATTCACAATAAATTCAACCAAAGTACATTCTCAATCAAATTCGATTGTGTTTTAATCATGTCTATTCTTAATCCTCTCTCCTAACCAAATTAAAAAGCTAATCAATCAAAGGTAAATCTCAATTGATTATGGTTTGAAATTATTACTAATTCAATCAACGTACTCTCAAATTGATAGTAAAAACCATTTAATCATATGACAGTTCCGAAATTAAAAAATCAAAGTAGATTCTCAATTTAAACCTAGAAACCCTAAAATCACATATCAATATGCAATGTAGATTCAACACATTATGATCAAAAACTTTGCTTTTACAAGATAGAGAGTGGGGGAAAAAATGAAACCCCCCCCCCCCCAAAATAGAAAAGAGACAACTAATCAATAATCAAAGTAAAGAAAGAAAAAAAAAACAATTGCTTAACTGAATGTAACCTCAGAAGCCGGTCATGGAATTACAGCAGAATAGCCCTAGATGCTTAGCTCTCCATGAATGGAGTTGAATACGAGATGAAAGAAAAGTGAGAGGAGTATGAAAGAATGAATTAAGTGAAGTCCCCTGGATCTCTTTATACAGGGCTTAATTGAGCTTGGACTCTGAGTATTCAGTTGACAAAATCTTTATCTTATATCTTCCAAATAACTAAAAGATTTAGATAATTATAACATTATTTGGAAGATATTTTTTGTTGATATTCCCAAATTAAATAATTCAACAACGAATTTTATCTGTTTTAGTTTTTTTCTAACTTTCCAAAATTGCAACAAATAACCCTGAAATTGTCTCGTATCTGCCCGTTAGCCCCTTTTCTTGAATTTTGAAATTGCAAGAAAGAGCCCCTCAATTGACCAGACTTTTGAACCAGAGAGGCTGTTTGGACCAGCTTACCATAGGGAGGACGCACCAATGGGAGCTCGCCACGTGGCTTTCCCCCTTTCTCCCAAATTAGGGTTCAGATTTGGGCAAAGGCTTGCCCCTACGCCGCGTTTCTCTTCACTGTTTCGGCGCTATGCATGGTGAAGACGCGGGTGAAGGAAGAACGTCGTTGCTCTGTGCGCGATTTGCGATTGATGGATTCTTTGCAGGTCTGGTTTTTATGCAGGTTCGAGAATGAGGCACAACAAGGAAGCTCGCGAGGTGATGGAGGTTAGTGGTGGTCATGGCATGGTTGGTGAATATCGCGAGTGAAGATCCGAGATGAAGGTGCGATTAGGTTCCGAGAATGGAGAAGATGAAGATGGTCGAGATGTGAAACCGTGGTGGTGATGGCGAGACCGAGGCGGTGCTGCATGTGGTTATTGGCCGTGGAAGAAGGTGATTGATGGCGGGAAGAACTCACAGAGGCGCGATGACGATGAATGTTGCGGCAGCTTTGAACCCTTGTGATGACAAATTTATGAACACCGAAAAACGGCACCACAAACTGTTTACCCAATCTATGCGGCAAGTGTGACGCGAATCGTATCAGTAATAAAACAAGGTAAGACCAAGTAATCGTTTTCCGCAAAGGACTCACGCCTGTTTAGCTATTGAATTTGGTGATTTGTAAGACTTAACGAACAATTGATTATAGGTTTTAATGGCAAAAGACAATAAACTAACATGTATGCATGAGGGTTGATCATTGGAAAAGAACAAAACAACACATCAATGAATTATATGGATGAGTGTGTTTGTTGGGGTTATGAATGTCATCTATCCACTTCATCTATTTTCAAGAATTCATCATTCTTATATCAATGCCTAATGCACTCTCTAAATTACCTCAAGAAGGCCTTCCCTAATTACGATTCATACAATTCCAGCATCCTAATAATTAGTTTTAAAGTGCAGGGGCAAAAGGCAACAATATGCTCTTGGGAGAAATTCCCCGGATCGAGACTTCCGTACGTTCCCGTATCGACAAAATCATAATCAATGGCATGAATAGTTAAACAAAGCAAGCAATAAGCAAAGGACAAACCCTAGCTAAAGAGAAAGAAAGCGATAATATCTTTAATATAAGACAGTAAATCAAATTCCATATCATGAGTTTTCATTCCATCACAAGACTACATTGATTCCCCCAACAACATACAAGGTTTATTCACCATATTCCTGGTGAAACTAGATGAACAATAATGAAAGAATGAAAGCTAAACCAGAAGGTGAAAGGTAGCCTGAGCATCCAAAATCCCCTCCTTCAAGGGGTGTGAAAAGAGAGTGGTTTTTGCCTTCGTCTTTGCCAAGATACAAACCCTAGGACATCCAAAGCTTTAATAATTATTCAAATTACAGAAAATTTAGGCCCAAGCCCAAACAATAGTGCCGCTCAGCGTAAAAATAATACCGCTCACGTTAAACTACCGCCTCAGCGGTAACTAACCACCGCTCCTCGTTCAACTACCGCTCAGACGGTAATTGCGTGAGTTGTTTTCTTCCCCTCAGCGGCCAATACCATCAGCGGATCCAACGTGAATGCTTGAGTGTGCTCAGCAGTTAACCTACTACCGCTGGAGCGGCATTTCGGCTTCTTCCCTTTTGCCCTTTTTGATGTCTTTTCTGATTCAATCTCTCTCCGTCTTCACTTCTTTCACCAAATTCACCTTAAAACCTGCACAAAAACATTGAAATCAAGCATAAACCTGTCCAGCTCTCTTATTTCTAAAAATATGACAAAAAGCATGATTTCAACCTAGTTTCTAAGTGTTAAAGGTTGCTTTTAGTATCTTTAAGCATGAAAATAACAGTTTTTCAACTGTTATCACCTTGCGCGAAGGAGAAGGAAGGTGGCGGTCCTGCGGCGTGGTTGCGGTCATGGCAGCGGCGA
The DNA here is from genome assembly GCF_018835915.1 of Vigna umbellata. The sequence goes on from NW_025908921.1 coordinate 7,755, forward strand.
GGAACGCGATGATTTCAGAGGAGCTTTGCATGATGAAGATGGTGGCGGAGTGGTGTGATGAGTCGTTATTTCTTGAATTATATTTAGTTTATTGCACTTAAATAAACCAGGGAATTGTGTTTAATTGTTTGTTTATTTCCTTCCCAGCTTTTCCCGAAGTCTTGCTTATTTTGGTGTCGGAAATTTGTAATTGTGGCGAATTTGGGTTTTCTCTGCTATTTAAGTGAATTTTTGAGTGCAGGAACATTTTCCGGAAATAACCTTTTTGGATCTCAGGAAGAATCCAAATAAATCCCAAGACTCTCTCCATCACGACATTATTAAGAATTAATTAAATGTAATTCATTTAATTTAGAATTTCTAATATCAACTCGTTAATATGTTGGGTATTTTGTAAATTAAAATTGATCCAAAAAATAGACATTAGTGACTTTTGGACCTAGGGTTTTTATTGTGTGGAACCCCCCATCCCTATTAAAGGGAGGACACACGCCTAATAAGGTGCCAGCCTCCCAACTTTTGCACTTTTTACTCTCTCGGTCTCAGTTTTGGTTTTGGGGCTTTTGTGTTGGCTGAAACGCTATTCTCAATTTGCGGATGGAATGAAAAAAAAAATGGCTGAAGCACTTTTGCACAGTTGTTCTTTTCCTTTGAGAATGAACTCTGATTCAAATTTAATTGTTACGCTTTGGTTTAGTGCCCCCCCGCTGTGATTTCATTCAACATTTATCTCGTTGGCTTTTGGGATAACAAGAAAAAGAAATATTCGAACACTTAGAAAAGGAGTGTGTTTCTTTCTTGAGAAGCATTTACCCGGTGATGAGTTTTGTTTTATGGAAGTTAAGCAATGTGCAAGGTGGAGCTGGAAGAGAAGCGGACCACTTGGAGTTGGGAAATGATGACACGGCTGGAAGCATTGAAGCAAGAGTGAGTCACGGAGCAGTGACCGTGAGGGAGATAGTGGTGTGCACTATTCACGGTCTGGAGAAGGAATCAACACACTTTTCTTTTTGAAAATCCCGAGATGGAGATTGAAGGTGAGTTGTGTGCACGGAGACGTGAAGGGAATTTAAGTGGGGCTGGATGTGTGAAGGGAGCCGTCAACCTCACATTTCGTTTTTTTTTGGAAGTTATTTATTGGATTAATCCAATGAAAACAACGTATGACACCGTGATCATTTTTTTTTTGGCTGGAGAAATAGGACGGGTCTCGTTCTTGCCGCGTTGTTTTGTGGGCGTCGTAGGGCCCGTCCCGTCCCGCTGGTGGCCCCCTCTCCTGCATTTCCCTTTGTCTTTTCCTTCATTTACTTCGAAAAAGGAATAGGCTCAATCCCATTGTTGAGGGTGTGGCACGCTTCATTTGCATTATGGAGAAACATTCATTTTTAAAAAAAATGAAGGGCTTGTGAGGTGAAAGAGAATATGGTGATGTAGATTTTGGGAAGCACGATCACGTCCTCTGGTGCACGTGATTGAAGCGGCCCAGCTGTCCAGCAAGTGGGTACAAGGTTATTAGAGGGAGTAGTGTAATGGTGCACGGTGATTTATAAAGAAGAAGTAAGTAGGTGAATTGTGTGGTGGCACGGTGATGGAAGGGCTGCTGCAACTTCCACAGAGGAGCTCCAAGGGTCCTACTTTTATAATTTTTGTTTTAAATGCTTAATCGTGCACTTAATTTGGTTAAAATTTGTTTATAATTGGCATACACTTAGTTTGAATGCTTGCATTTTTAAGTGATCTTTGCTTGATTACCATATTCCTCTTTTTAATGTTAATTATCAAAGTTAATTTTCACTCCTTTAATTTGATTATTGTCACTCCTTTAACTTAAAAGTAATGTTTAGCTTAGTGACCAACCGCTTTAATTTTGTAATTGAGACCGTTTGTTTTTACATTTCCGTTTGCATTAGTGTCTTATTTTAAGTTCATTGCATTCCACAAAAAATCTTTCAAATCCCCCCCTATGTGTTTGATTGAACTGAACCACATTTGGTCCCTTGAGAGACGACCTAGGAGTCACTTCCTAGAACTATACTGCATTCTTTTATGCACAACTTTTGTGGGAGGTGCGACCCTCTCATCACCGGCGACGCGGCATCCATGGCAGAATCGCGATTGTCGAAGGCGGAGAACTCGCGTCTGGTCTCGCGATGCCGGCAGCTTCACGGCGGCATGGTCCGGCGAAGGCGGTGCAGCATGGTTGCAGATGCGCGAGAATGATGGTGGGTGTCCGGTGACAGAGCGGTGTTGGGGCTTGCGGCGACGGCACGATAGTGGCGGCTAGGGTTTCTGTGGAGAAGGTGGAAGATGATGCTCATGAGGGTAGTGGCTGAGTGGCGGCACATTGTTGGCTGATCTGGTGGGGAGGATTGGACGACTTGCATGAGCTGGTGGCTATCTTGGAGGGTATGGGTAGGAAATTTAGAGGTGTATTTAGAATAGGGTTTACTATTGGCTTAGTAAATTGGGGCCTTGTTAAGAGACGAGGGGTGTATGTAGGGAAATTGGGAGTGCAAGGGTAAAAGTTGCCTGTTTGGCCCCTCTGTACATTATTTTCCAAATAAAATCCTGATTTTTGGGCCTTGAATTTCCATTTGGAGCCAATAGACTTATAATTTCATTTTCAGCTGCACAAATAAACGTAAGAACATGCCAAGATATTTTATGCGCTAAAATTCCACTTTCTTCTACGTCTCTTTAATGTCCTCGAAAGCCTAACCATTCCAATCATCACAAATTCACTAATCAATCATTTAAGCAAGCACAATTATTCCTAATCCTAATCAATCAAAAATTTGAATTTTAAACATAAATGGGTGCATAAATATGCACTCCAATCAGGGAACGTACGGGAAAATCTTATATCTTGGGAATTCTTTCCAATAAGCATAATTACCTGACAAAATAGGAATATGAGGGTTGGTTGCCGTTAAGCTGCTGCACTTCAAATTAATTATTAGGAGGCTAGGAATTGTAATTACGCGTGCTTCTTACAAGGTGATTTAAAGAGTGGCATCAGCAATTGATGAAAAGAATGATGAATTCCTAAAAGTATATGAGAGTGGATAAGATGAATTGAGACCGCCACAACCATACTCATTAAAACCATCTAAATTCATTAAGTGGGGGGGGGGTTGTATTCACCTCTTTTCCTTTCCATTGATCAAATCATGCATAACATGTTTTATTATTGGTTCGTTTGCCATTTAAAACCTACAATCAATTATCACAAGCTTAATAATCAAACAAATCATATACTCTAACCTAGGTTGTGGTTCCTTTGGCGCCGCTTTTCGGTGTTTCATAATTGGTCATCAAGTTTTTTGGCGTCGGTGTCGGGACCGTGGTTTAAACTAGTTCATTTATTTGTGATTATTGATTATCTTTGACTTGAATTTTGAATTACTGTTTTTTTTATTTTTTCTGTTTTTATTTTTATTTATTTTATTTTATTTTATTTTATTTTCTGTTTTCTGTTTTTATTTTTTTTTCTTCTATTTTCTGTTTTTATTTTTACTTCTATCTCTGATCTATTATCTTCTTCTATAATCTTTTGGTGCTACCAATTTTTCGTAGGATTTGGTTTCTTGTGTAGTGCCAGGAAGTATCCAACTAGGAGCACGAAAACTTCAGAACCTCTTCTTGAAGGCCCTAGACCGAGAGTAGAAATGGAGAGAGAATCCTTACATCTATAGACTTTTTCCTCCTCCGAACGTTGTTTACAACCATCTCAACCAACAAAGTCTAACCCATAAAAGCACTAAGAGATGGGAGAATAATAATTCCAAGAACTCTTGCTGATTATACTAAATGTAGCTGGACCTCGCATTTAATAGCATAGCAGGACCAAGATTCAATTCAGCTACTATGGAGGTGAAACAGCCATTAATCCAACTGGTGAGAGTAAACCATTTAATGGGTTGTCTCACGAGCCCATTATGAGCACCTCACACTTTAATGAGATTTGCAGAACACAGTAAAGATAAATGGGGTGCCGGACAAATCAATCACACTTAGCGCTGTTTCCATTCTCATTAGGAGGCAACGCTAAGCTTTGTTGAATCTTTTCCATAAGGAAAGCTTTAACAGAGTGGTAAGCAGTGGTAACAAGTTCAAACAATACTTTCCACAATCACTAGTCATGCTGGACGATCTCAAAGCTTATTAAGAAAAACTCCCGACGCCATGGTTTTGAGAAGTGAAGTAGTCCTGATCTCTTGCGGTCTTATTTTCACACCAAGATGATGCTTGAACGTCTCAGTAGGAGGAATATCAAATGGAAAACTCTAGAGGAAGCTACAAAAATAATTGAAAATATGGCTACTAGTGATAATGAACTGAACAGTGAAAGAGGGGCTCCTATTCAACGAAAAGGAGTTCTACGGTTACAAACCAATGATGCCTTGCTAGCACAGAACAAGATACTAACTCAATAGTTGGAGACTCTCACAAAAACGCTTGCACAACTGCCAAAAGAGTTAAAGACTGTTGCACAGGTTCAATCATAGTTGTGTGAATTATGTGGGGGTGACCATATCAATGGTCAATGCGCTTTCCACATAAGCTTTAGAGGATCTTCACGCTTATTCCAATCATATCCATGCCGTCAGGGGAATTTCAATCAAGGGTGGAAACCACACCCAAGCATTGTCAAGGACAAAGTGTGGCAAGCTGAAACTGGGCAATTTAACAAGCCACACAACAACCAACCTTATGTGCAAAAAAATTTCCAACTTAATAAAAGATCAACCAGGTTGGAGAAACTCTCCAAGCACTTCAACAAAAAATGACTCTTCTCAAAAGAGTACTACATCTTGCTATAGAAACTTGAGATTCAAATGGGTCCAATCCAAGCAGTTGGAAAACGGCCTGACAAAATTTTTGGGGCTAATACTGAGGTAACCCCAGGCGAGGGAATGTTAAAGTGTTGGAGATGCAAATGTGGAACAGGTTAGTTAGACGATAGAAAGACAAAGAAGAGAGAAAAGAGAAAAGAGAGAGAAAAAGAAAGGAGAGAAAGAGGAATAAAAGATTAAGATAGTTTTTCCCTTTCCAATAACCAGAAAACAATTGATTTTATCGAATTATTCAGATGGGGGACATGATGTACCTTGGAAGGAGATATTACAGCATATTGCAGTTTATACAAAACCTGAGGAAGAAGTCTCTACAAAGAAAAGACGTAGAGATGATGAGACAAGAAGTATAAAGCTATTAAGAAGGAGCCATTCCCTCCAAAAGCAAAAGATCCAGGAGGTTTCTCCATTCCATGCATAATAGGGAAGAAAAGGATAAAGAAGGCCTTTGCCTTGATTTTTAGGGGTCAAGTGTTTTAACTTGTACCTTATTCTTTACTTGCATATTGTGATGTTTAGTACGCCCTATAAAGTTCATTTAGTAGATGGCAGATGGTCCATCGAAGAAACCCCTATGGAATAGCAGAGGATTTAAGTTTGTGTAGGCAAACTAACAGTTCTTGACACTTGACAGACTTTGGTGGTGATGAGATGGAGATGAAAAGAGTACCCATTATTCTAGAAGACCGTTTATGACCACGGCCAAATCCATCATTGATTGTGGATGAAGGTATAGTGATACCAAGACGGAAGAAGAAGAGTTGTTGTAGAGTCTTCAAAGAGAGAGGCAATGCAGGAGAGAAGCAGTCATAAAGCTGTCATTCAAGATGTACTCATGACGTAGCCCTGAAGATGAAAAGCACAAACGTTAAAGGTAAACATTGTTTGTTGTTTCAGGTAACAGGAAAAAGAAAAGATTGAGAGAAGAAAGTCCATGATGACTGAATGAAAGAACGACTGAAACTTGGTACACCTGTGAGATTCAAAAACAAGTTGTGGGTTGTGAAAGGCTACAAATGAGATGATAGAGATAGAGTCTCCGCATTCTAGAAGAGTCAAAACAGTACACCAGAAGCAGTTGATGAGTTGGTATGATATGAACATCAACCATGAAGAAGGAACTTAAACTTTATTGGGTCAAGCTAATGACGTTAAAAGAGCGCTTGCTGGAAGGCATTCCAGTGATTTAAGGACAATTTTTTCTTTTGATTTTATCTTTGTTTTGTGATTTTTAATCAGTTGGACATTATTTTTGTAAAATTTTTGGGTATAGCATCTACTGAAGGATGCTAGGTGGTTAAGTATCTACTAAAAGATACTAGGTTTGTTACACCTACTGATGGGTGAAGGTAAGAAAGATTTACACCTACTGATGGGTGTTGGTGGATTTTGGGTCAAGCTGTGACGTTAAACAAGCGCTACCTGGGAGGCAACCTAGTTGATTTATTATATTTTTGTTTGTTCTACTTTAGTTGTATGATAGGGATTTGCATGAGTGATCTGAGAATTTAAGTGCAGGGAGCAAGTGAGGGGCATGTGTAGGAGGCACCTAGGTTAAGCTAGGAAGAAGAGACAATTCCCCGAAAGTGCCACTAATGCGTAAGTGTCGCAGACTGGGCCTAGTGCCCCTTAGCGGAACCCGAGCCCATTAGGGTACTTTTATACCCTAAGTTGCGCCTTGGCCTTTCTTTTCAGATTCTTCTCTGCACACACACTCCTGTATACTTTTTCAAAGGTTCTCTACAACTTTTCCCTCATCCCTCTTGAAAAAAAACTCCTTTCCACTCACTTTCTCACTAGTTTTCCATCTATGTTTGGGGTGGGAAGAGAGCATCATTCTTCATAGCTTGAAAGCATTCTCTATTCATCTAGCATCTCCACCCAAGTAAGTCAAGCATTTTTCATTCTAGGGTTCTTGAGTTTGAATTTGATTTTTGAAGCATGAATGTTTAGGGGTTTTGATTTCTATGAATGATTTAGTGATTTAATTGATGTTTGAACCGATTGAATTGAGTGAAGCTTGAATGTATTGATCTAAAAATTAGAAATTGCATGTGGGGTGGGGAGTTAGGACCAGGTTAAAAGGCATTTTTCAAAAATCTTCAGAGTCAACCGCTCACGGGGTAAATTGCCGCTGAGCGGCACTCTGACAGACATGTTATTTTTGCTGATTGTTTGTTCTCGGAATGCTGCACTGGGGCGCTGAGGGGTGATTTTGACCCCCAACGGTGGTTTAAGCTTCGACATAAAGTGTTGTTTGTGGTTTACTAATGATTAACAACATGTTTTTGTGGTTTTGTAATTTGTGTTTGATTTTAGGAATGGCACCTCTCAGGCAAAAGATCGAAGACCATGGCATCCAAAAGAAAAGAAAAGAACCAGAACAACCCCATTCTAGCAGGTTCCTACTCGCAAACATGAGAAGCACTTAAGGTGGTCCAAGATAGTAGAGGATCCTTATGGAGAGGAGGTTGGAATGATACCTAACTTGTTGCTCCTCAACTTTAGAGAGCAATTGTTGGTGGAATGATTGTGGGGAAGCTAGCCACATAACCCTACACCCTGCTAATATAGCTGTGTGAAAGAATTCTACACCAATGCAAGGAAGATTGGTGATTATCCAACGAGAATGTGATAACACTCTAGATTACATTTTTTATTTTGTTAAAATTATGATCTTAGACTTTCTTTAGTTTTAATTCTTAGAATTAGGTAGTTTTTATGTTTTTCTCTATTCTTTAGGTTTTTATAAAATTCTAGGTATTAAATAGGTATTTAGATGTAATTTTTAGTTTTTGTTAATTAGTAGGAAATATAATTTTTAGAAAATCTTTAATAAAAATCTTTCTTTTTAACTCTTAGATTTTTTTTCTTTTCTTTAATTTGGTATTAATTTTTTTCCTTTGATGCAAATATGAAAAAGAGTGGGCTGCTGCCACTACATTGGCTGTTGAATTGGACATATTTATTGTAGCTGAGTCAACATTGGACCTCTGATTGCAACTTGTGGGCCCGCTGTACTGATACAATTGACATTTGGCTGGCTGCATTTTGGAAGGTTAGCTGGCTGAGATTTGATTTGTGGGCCGTGCTGTTTTGGGCCACTATTTTAACATCAAGCTGCTGCAAGTGAAATTGAAGGCAGCACTAGCCTGCTACAATGGTGCTGCAATTGGAAGACTGCTGATGATTGGATAATTGGGCTGCCAATTCTGGTATGGGCTTAAGTGAAACGGTAAGTTTCAATGGAGGCAACTTTTGGGGGTGATTGCAGAGCAGCTCATTTGAGAAAATAACATTCTCTCAAGCACATCATTTAGAAGAGAGTAGAACCTTCGAGCTAAGGCAGAAGAAGAAGCTTGCGACTCTGACCGCACCTGACCGAAAAAGGTGATCGTAGGGCTGTGGAGTGAAATGAAGGCTAGCCGTTTGATCAGAGAGCTCGAAGGGTCACAGCAAGGTTCCCCTCTCCTATTTTCTTTTTCCCCTTTCTCTTTTCGTTCTTCAACCCTATATAAAAGGGTTTTTCTGCATGTAAATGGATATCTGGAGAACACTTCTTCATACACTTTTGATATACACTTTTAGACTCTTAGAGTAGAGATATTGTTCTTGATTCTGGATTTCACTTGATGAGATTCATGGGAACCTTGACAATCCGTGAAGCTCCTCATTCGTGATCTCTGGTATAATGTTTGTAATTTTCCTTTTCATATTAATAAAATTTGATTTCGTGTTTTCCTTTTACTCTGTTTGTTGTGTTGAAATTGCTTTGTGTTTTTTTATGTTTGCCATTGTTATGTTATGAGAAAAAAATGAATTGGACTCTGATTCTCTACATCTTTGCAATTCCTTTTGTGAATTGAAAGACTCTTATATGAGCATTCTTTATCGAGATGTCTTCATCGAGTCAGAGATGAGTCGAATGCATAAAGACTCATTCGGATTTATGTTTCTATTCC
>NW_025908923.1:8149-27006 GCF_018835915.1 Vigna umbellata
CATTATGGATTCTGAGGTTAGATTGAGTTAATGCAATTGTTTATTTTGATTATTGATTTAAGTTGTTCTCTCTCTATGTCTTTCATCTCTCTATCAAATTAAAAGCAAAGATTTTTGCATCATAATGTGTTTGAATCTACATGCATATTGATTATATGAGTTTTAGGGTTTCTAGGTTTAATTGAGTATTTACTTTGATTTAATTTAGGAACTTTCATATGATTAAATGGTTTTTACTATCAATTGAGAATGTACTTTGATTGATAGTAATAATTTCAACTATAATCAATTGAGAATTTACTTTGATTGATTAGTTTTTAATTTGGTTAGGAGATTTAAGAATAAACATGATTAAACACAATAGGATTTGATTGAGAATGTACTTTGGTTGAATTCATTGTGAATAATCTAGAAAGGTTTTGCATTTGATTGAGAATTTACTTTGGTTAAATGCATGATCGCCCTCAAATTAATTAAGAATGTACTTTAATTAATTTGAAACTTAAACAATAATCAATTGAACAATTATCAGTGAATAACCGATGATGAATCTATCTTGGAAAAACAGTGAAATTAGCCTATTTCATCATAACTGTTTTTAAGTTTCTTATTTGTTCTTTAAACATTCTCCAAACATTACTTTTATTCTTGAGCATTGCATTGCATTCATAAGATTGAAATATTGAAAGGCAATTCCGTATTCATTGGGAGACGACTAAGGGTTACTTTAACCCTATATACTTTCTTGAATACTACTTGGAATTACTAAAGTTGCCTTGAAAAGTAGTATTAATTTGAGAGCTTCAACGACAGCCTATCACTTCATTACCATGATGGCATGGTCAAATAACTTTTATGGTTTATTTATCAAATTAGGCAAATTTGAGGTAAAAATTATGGATGTAAGTAAAAAGTTTCCAAAATAAGAAAATAGACAAGTCGTGGAGTCCAAACGACTTCAAATGAAGAAGTTGTGCTCTCATGCACGACTTCACTCGGTAGCTCTGATCAGGGGTGGGTAAAGTCGTGTATCCAAAAACGACTTTAGGTCGTTGTAATCGATTACCAAACATTGTAATCGATTAGAACTTGTTCAAGTTGTACCCCTACACGACTTCACTCTGAGTAGGAAAAAATGGCTCTGGTAATCGATTACATCATGTTTGTAATCGACTACCAGAGGCATTTTGGTGTTTGAATGAAATATATTTTTTGTTTTTTAACATTTTTGTTTTGTTGATTGTGTTACAGAAAAAAGAAATTGACATTATAATTTATTGAAAGGGAAACAAAATAAATAGGTAAAACAAAATTCATAAGATAATTAATACTAATTTATTAATTAGTGAAGGGATTACAAAATGGTAAGATTAATAAATAATTATTGACAAAATGGACATGCCCCCTATGATGATCTTCGTTGCGGGAATAAGAGCAGTTTTTCGACTGATCTGAAGTGGATTGATCCATCTCATTACGAATTCTATTTTGGTCTTTCAGATGCCTTGCGTCGCATTTGAGGATCTGGTATGAAGTTTGAACCAGTATACACAGACCAATAATCTTCATTTTGGATTTGGTGAAATTGTACTTTGTATGCCTTATAAATATTGTTAAGGCTGTAGACTGGATCGATATATTGGGTCAGTGGTATATAGGAATATGCACAAACGGCAATGCCATGATGACATGGGAGACAAGTATCTTGGAAGTGACCACAATCACACCACCATTCATATAGCCTGACCTTATAGGAAATTGGATGTGGACGATATTGGTGAGGTGTTGAAATTTCTTGAACATCAAATTCAGAATTTTCACGATTGTGGCGATGAATATGAAAAAATACGGATTGTTGTTGATTTTTCATAATATTGTCTGTGATTTCTTCAGGAAATTGGTGGCCTACTTATAGCATGTAGTATGCTTTTAATCCTCGTTCAACAAACCATTTTTGTGTCTTCTCAAATGTTGTTTTGATGAGAGCACAAATTGGTAATGAACGTGCTCCCTTTAAAACAGAGTTCATGCACTCAGCAAGATTAGTGGTCATATGTTCATATCTTCTCCCTCCATCAAAAGCTTGAGACCATTTTTTTAATAGAATTTTATCTATCCAAGCAACTTGTTGGGGGTATTGTTCTCTCAGTGCAGTAAGCTTTGTAGTCACAGCCGGTTGCTTGACCTCGTAAGCTGTAAGCACTTAATAAATTAAAATTTCAAAGAATTTTGTTAACAAAATATAAACTGTAAATTGGTAGTAAAAGTTTTTGTAGTAGTACCTAAATTGATGAATTGTTTTTTGAGTTCTTGACTTTTGAATTTGTTGTTGAAGTTGATGCTAGATGACGTATGCAATAAATAGAGTTCAAACCATCTTCTTCCCAACCAACCTCTTCTGATCTTAACGTAGATAGGATATCTTTCCCCTGTCAGTGATGATGCAAATATTTTGTTGAGGACTAACATGTTCTCGAAGTAGTTGAAAGAACCATATCATGGCCTCCTTTGAAAAAAGATTTATATTGTCATCCTAAGCGATTGTGGTGAGCAAAATTCCATGATATTTCCCCATTAGAAAGGTTCCATCCATTTGTAGAATAAATTTACAATATTTGAATCCTTATATACAAGGACCAAAAGATCAGAAAACTTTTTCCATAAGGTAACAATTAATGTCAGTTCGTCCATTAATCTCCACTGAAAAACCAGTGCATTACAAAATTGTACTAAGATTTTCATCGTTCATCATTGTAACCATCTGGGAGGTGAAATTATATTATTATAATATAAAAAAACTAATAACTTTTATTCATTTCGTTAAAAATATGTAACGAAATTATTATATTTTTCATATCATCAACTATAACAATAAAAAAAATCATTACTATTACGATTGATATAGTTGATAAAAACAGTACATTCTTATTCAACACTTTTTTAAAGGAAGCTAAAAATTGTCATCTTATATTTAACTACGACATCTATTTAAATTATAAAATCTCATATATTTTCCATACTTAAAACCATGTAAAGAGATGACAATCACGTCATCCAACTAAAAAAATTAAACAATATAAACTCAATGAAAAATTGTGTTTATGAGTGACTGAAAATTTAATTAAAATTTTAAATATATCCATCACATCAATTTTTTTTAAAAGAAAAATGTATTAAAAAATATCTAACTTCGTGAGTAACTGAAAATTTAATTAAAGTTTTAAAATTAGATTTTAAAGCTCTGAAAAATTAAAAATAAAATTATATTGAAAATAAAATTTGTTCCTTATTTGAAAGCGCAATTAATTCATATTTCCTAATGTTTGAAAAAAATATATCCTCCCTTTTTTATTATAGATTACCCTTGAAAAGTAAAAAAAAAAAAAAAAAAAAAAAAAAAAAAAAAAAAACTTGACTACGTTTTGGGTTGGGTGGAGGCTATTTTGAGATGGACTGTTTCATCTGCACCTCCATTATTTTCCTGACCATAAAATGATCCTAAACTCTAAATTATTCTTTAATAAAATTGTAATAAAAATCTAAAAGTTATTCCTACACCACTTTCGTTCTAATAAATTTTGAATTATGTAATTGAAAAAATATTTTCAAATTTGAAAATATATTTCAAAATATTTGTTCTAAAATATGTTCAAATATATTTATAGATTCTGGATTTAATCATGTTTTAGATTATATAATTTAAAATATATTTAAAATAAAATTATTTTTTAAATTATACATTATAAAGTACATTTTTAAATTTAGAAATATTTTTGAAATATGAAATATTTAAATTCATCCTTTTAAATATTAAAAAACAATTTTTTAAAATAGAATAAACTGACTCGGACAGACTCGGAGATGAGATGAGATGCTACGATGCATTCAGCAGCTATTGCCAAAATTTTGTATACTCTTCTGATGGAATCAAATAAGGTCATTTTCCAATTGAATTTTATTTATTAATAAAAAATTGAGACCATATGCTGAAATCATAAGTGGGATTTAATTCATTAATAAAAAAAAGTATTATAAAGTTTAAATTAATCAAAGTAATTAACCCATCACAAATTTGAATAAAGTCTTAGACAACAATAATTATAATAGAATTCCTAAAATTAATTTATGATAATTTGAATTGAAACCATGAAAAATCAACTATTTTAACAGTTTTAATCAGAAAAGTTTTTATAAAATAAAATCTGATACCCTAACTAACAAGATTCTTTGTCCTCTATCACAGTTATAATTAGAAACACTAATTCCAACCAGAACAAACAAACATGTTATAAGCATAAATGCTAAAAGTAACAATTAGTAAAAGGAAACAGCATAATGAAACAAATAAGGCAACATAATTTTACTCATGGCCTTTCTAATCTCTTTAATTAAAAAAGAAAATTGTTTGGCTACAGTTGTGTGGACTATTATCAATGAAGAACAAGAACACAAATCTGCAATTTCATTATGCAGTTTCTGAATCCAATCGCAGCAATCATGTTCCTGATGTAAACTATGTAACAAAAGGGGAAAATAATAACATTATCTGAACCCTAATCTGAGAGTTTTGGAGCCACGAAGCAGAAACACTGTTTTCCTTCGAGAAGTGGGTGGAAGTAAAGTTGAATCAGAGGGAGGAGGAGAATCAGAGGCAGCAACCCCAATTTGGTTAATTTGTTCCTGAGCAGAGTTATTGAAAAGATGGGTAATATCAGCAAGCGGAACCCTCTTCATCTTCCTCTTAGTGTTCCTCTTGAATGAAGGGGCCATGGGAGGAATTGGGTTTTTCTTCTTTTCGGAAACTGTGTTGATTGGAGGAACATTCTCTTTGTCGCTCTGATCGTGTGAGACAGAGGTCTCCATTGTTAACAGGTTGAGGTTCTGGTGAGAAGGGAAGAGGGTGAGTTGGATGGTGAAGTGAAAGTGGCAGTGAAAGAAGAGATTTAAACATTGTTATTTGGTTGAAAATGGAGGGAGAATGAAAGAGAAGGAGGGGATGGAAAAAGAATTCACAATTTCATTCTTCTTTCGTTTTTCAATTTTCTTCTCAAATGTTCAAATTTTATGTTTTTTCGTGTTTTATGATTTTTCGGGATGGCGCTAAATGTAGATTCACACCATTATGTTTTCATTTTTGTTTTTTCAGGTCAAACTTCAAATTATGTCACGTGACAATTGAAAATTTGGCGCTTGGCGCGCTATTAGCAATTTTATTTTCCGTTAAAATGAGAAATTCATGAGATTTTTTCGCTGAAAGAACAAAAACTGGTTTGGTTTTGCGCCAGTTTTTTTCAAACTTGACAGAAAATAAAGTTTAAGATTTATGCTTCTGAAATGAAGATGATATATAAATAATATTTTTTTAATCTATCTTTTAAAATATATCTTTTACTTTATTTACTTTTTATTATTTTTATTTTTCAGACAAGTTAGTTATTAAATTTCCAAACATATTTTGTCGGAGAAAAAAACAAAGATATATCGAAGTAGAATATATAAATATATATATATATATATATATATATATTTATTATAGTAGAAATATATGCACATAAATATTTATATTTTTTATAAAATAAAATAAAACTATCAGATAATTTTAATAGTTAGTTGTGTTAAAACATATTTACAGAAACTTTAAAAAAGTAAAATAATAAAATTAAATCTAATAATAAAAAGTAGAATTGATAAATAATAGTGTAAATTAAAAAATATCATAAAAATTTATAATAATAAATTAAGAAAGTATTTACAACCATTTAAAAAATAAAATTATATAAATGATTAAAATTGTTCAAAAAAATGTGAACAATAGAATATTAAATCCCTTTTATTTATTTATATATATATATATATATTATAAATTTATATCATCTTGGTGTTGATGAATAAAAATCTACTACATTAAAAATTTATATTTTTGGAATTTTTTTTAACACATTTTAATTTATAAAAATTTATTAGTAATAAAAATATAAAAATATCAATAAACTATTAATCTCTAATTTAAAATATTTAACTGGAATACGTTAGAATAAATTATTATAAGAATAATAATTTTTAAAGATTTATTAGAATTAAAGTAAAATCCTGAAGTCTATTTATAAAACAGTAAATTTGAAAAATTGATTAGAATAAAATTAAAATTCAAGTTGCTTATTTGTAAAACAAAAAATACAATGTGAGGATCAATTGAAATAAAATTAAGATGCTTATGTGTACAAAGACTGATGTTTAAGAGGTGGTGAAGTATTATTTTTCTAAAAGAAAATAAAAAATAGAATGAACATAAAAAAAAAACAATGAATTTACGAAATGCATTAATTTTCTCAAAACGTATAATGATTCATATGAATGAAGTTTTCTAAAAACATAATACAAAAAATAACAACAAAAATTAAAATTATATCTTGTTTAAGTT
Organism: Vigna umbellata; assembly: GCF_018835915.1. The sequence continues at coordinate 14,571 of NW_025908923.1, forward strand.
TTCAAATTTAATTACTTTATCTTCAAATGTTTATTTATAAATTTATTTTAAAGAGTCTCTAGTCTATTCTAAAGAGTTTTTCATTCATTTAAACTGCTTCAATGGTATTTGTAAAAGGTATTCTAATGTTAAAGTGAGATAGACTTAGACAAAAAACAATGAATGTTGTCATTAATGTTTAACCTACCTTCTTACTTTAAACCATTGATGTTGGCCTAATTACGACTCAAATATGACTAGTCATACTTTAACCTTAAGTAAAATGGTTTTGGATTTGATCTATTATGATTTTGTTTAGACTGTCTAGTTTGGTGTTTAGACGTTCAATCTATTGTCTAGTCATCCAGTATGGTGTCTAGCCGTCCAGTTTGAAGATTGTTAGCTTAGTAGTTGAACATCTAACTTCTGATTGATTAGGTAGTTATACGGTACATAAGTCCCTAAAGTATAAACATTAAATATTTTGTGAAAGTGTTTGAACTCGACCGTTCTGTTTATATGTCACTTGTCCTTGTTGATCGCTTGGTGTATATGTCGTTTACTCTTGTTGGGTGCTTTGTACACCATCTTATAAAAGGGGCTTAACACCAACTACTTTAAGGTCAGGATAAAAGAGGTCAATTTCCATACTTGTTATGTTAATGATCAGCCCAAATTCTCGTTTTATTGGACTCAAAATCCTAAGAAAATAATCTTTTGGTCGCGATAAAGGATGACATCTTAAGAAATATCAGCTTTAGCCATTATCAATCAACTCTCCCACCGTATCTCGGCTCAAGGACTTCTTAAATGTTATGGATCTTTGATCCTTTATGACGATATTTTTGGTACGTTGATTTTTTTATTTATTTTTGCTAGTCACTTGACGTTAACTTGCTAAATTTTTTAGTCGTTTTCAAATTTCAAGGCTTCCAATAATCTAAAGAAGGTTTATTAGTTTCGAAAATTGGCCACCTAACGATCAACACAAGGTGGCAGGAAAACCGAGACTAGGCAGCCTACATGATGCAGGATGGCCAAGGCTGGTTCTTCCAACCCAGCTTGTGTAGCTTGTGCCTGCGCGACTCCTTCTACTTTTGATCCCGAGGTAGTCAAACAAGATCCTGAGGCAATTGGATGAACCATCCAACCAACTCCCATAAACACTATGTTTCCTTCTAAGAGTCAGATAGAGAATGAGGCAAAATAAGAGAAGGGAAAGATCAAATCCCACCCGTAGGGAGAAAAATCCTCTTCCTCACATCAAAATAGTCATTAAATTGAAGGTGGGAGCTCGAAGCCTCTAGCTCGAGGTATCTTTGGCACTAAGCTCAAATTAGGTGCCAATGAGTCCTTCAATTTGGATGGAGCTGAAAAGGAAATTCTAAAAGGTGTTGACGAGCTGGAAACTTTAAATGCTATTACCAATCTTTACACTTGAGTAGCATTACTAAGCTTGTCGATTGTAATGCCAAGTGAACGATGTGCTCCTTGATTGCGAAGGAAGCAAGAAGGTTATTAAGGATTTGACCAAGCAGAATATCGTCATTGAGTAGTATGAAGTTGGCTTCAAGAAGGCTTGTGCTCATGTGGTCAATTTTTACAACATTTCATTGAATGAGGGCAATTTTGACTTGATAAAACACTTCTACAATGGAAAATTGATGTTCCTTCATGAAATGCTAGTTGAAGATGATGTTGGGCATGATATGACCATCATGTTGACAATAAGACACTCGTAGCTCTTAAAAATTTGAACACTTTAGGTTTTCCTTTTTTTGTTTAAGCATCAACTTTTATGTCGGCCTTTTATAAAGTCCATACTTATTTTTACATCAATGGAATTGACCTTTCATTAATTCATTTTCCTTTCCTTTATAATTGATTATTTCACATATTATAATGAATCGTTCGAGTAACATGTCGCAGGAGTTCTGTAGTACTTTCCCTTGACCAATTATTTAATAATTAATCATTTGGTTTGTGTTTAGGAGGGGTTCTTTGGAATTTGTCCTTAACCAAGTTAATAGATGTGTGTGACAAGGGTTCTTTGGAATTCACCCTCAAATGTTCATGCTTAGATTGTGCGACATGAGTTCTCTGGAGCTCTTCCTTGATCGCTTATGTTTAGACCATATGGTAGGAGTTCTTTGCAGAATTATTTCTTCACCACTTACGTTTACATTGTGCGTTAGGGATTCTTTATAGAACTTTTTCTTGATCGCTTACGTTTAGACTGTGTGTTAAGGATTATTTATAGATCTCTTTCTTGACCGCTTACGTATAACCATGCGGTAGGGGTTCTTTGCAGAACTCTTCCTTGATTGTTTGGAATTATAGTGATGGGTGCACATGAAATGACTTGAAATATGATTTTATTCCTTCCTTCATATGCCTCATTAAATCCTCATTTGCCAAAATCCTCCCTAGGGATTAATTTTTGTTGGAAGGAAAGAGTACGTCGGTCAAATATTACAATGGTTTAATTGAAATAAAACTGTAAATGTGAAACATTATAAGTGTTGGGGACACTTTTTTGGTTTGGGTACTTAAGGCGATATGCTTAATTCTTCATATCTTTTATAGTCTTGAATAGTCCTACATGTTGTCAATGATGAACTTCTGATTTTGTAATAGATTTTGATTAAGGTTAAGCAAAACATTACTAATCATGGTTTAACTTTAAGTAATATAGTTTTGAAATTGATCTACTTCGGTCATGTTTAGACCGTTTGTTTTGGTGATTTGTCATCTGATTTGTTGTTTGATCGTTCAACATATTGTCTGACCGTCCAGTATGGTTATTTGCCACTGGCCTGGTAGTTAACTATCCGACTTGTGTGTGGTTGACCTGAAGATCATACGATACACCTTCTTTAGTTGAAATTATTTTTTGTCCAAGATTTTTTTTTTGTAGTTTTTAAAAGTTTTTATTTTAAATGTAAGTATAAGTTAGCTTATTTTATAGAAAAAATGAATTATATATTTCTTTTAAAGGTGTTTATAGTTGGAAAGGCACATGAGTAAATAATCATCCGAGTAACCACTTAAATTCACGAAACTGAGTTCTGGCACAATTCTGGATCAAAACTCTGTCGGGCCATGTAAATCTGCAGTGAAAATTGGTCCAACTCAATTTGTTTTTTTTGGTGAACAAGGGTATAAATTGATGGGAGTCGAAAATTAACAAGTTCAATTGTTAAAAATATGACTTTTAAAATCAAAAGTAATTTTAAATTTTTTTAATATGATTGGATGAACTTTTAACAGAAACCCATAACTTAGTGTATATATATATAATAGATTTTTTTATGATAACAAAAAGTAATAAAATAATAATAATAATAATAACTAAATAATTTTTTTATTAAATTGTTTTTTTCTTCTTAAAAATAATTATAAATATAAATATAAATAATTTTTTTAAAATTTTTATTATATATAGTTTTATTTATATTGTAAATAAAGTTTTAATTTTAAATAACTATTTTAGTGTAAAAATATGGTTACTCAAAATATAAAATGATAAAATCATCTATACTCTAAAAGAAGAATCTAGGTTTGTATTCTTTTGATTTCCTAAAATAACTTCTTTAATAAGATAATTTTAAGGAAAAAACTGAAGAAGATTAAATATTGGAACATATTATCGCTCCTATTAATTCATATTAAAATTAAAGATCACATTTTTCTTTATTCTTGATGAAAAATATATTTTGAAATTTGTAGAGCAACGAAAACGGGGCTTAGATGAACTGATTTTGATATTTTGAAAACTTTTCCTTTAGTATTTTTTTTTATATTTATGAATTATTTAAAATGAATATCACCTTAGCTCTGAACAAACACTAAAAAGAGAAAAAAAAAACCCTTAAAATAAGGCATAGTATGTTATAAATCAGATTTTGGATTTGAAAATCAATTATGTGTAAAGAAGGTATTAGTCTCGAAGCAACACATAATTTGTTTTTTTTTACCATAAATCCTAAATTGTATAATTTTTTCTTTTAAAACTAATAGGATTAACCTTACTCTTATCCATAATGAAAAATCAGATTTAAGTAGTTTTTTTTTAAAAGACTTATTTTTATTTTTTGGAAGTTAACCCAACAAAAACTTATTCTCTAGTATCCCCATTCTTGATAAAAAATTATGTAAGGCCTTATAAAATATAACAAAAAAGTGTGTATACGTGGCAGCATAGGCAAAATTAGTAAAGTAAAAAGACTTAATCTCATAAAAAAAAAACCACATCTAAATTGTGCTTTAGAAGAATGTTCCTTCTTTTCTTTCAAGCACTCTCTCTTTTCTTCCTTGCCTTGTCACTCTCTCTATTCCAACTCCAAAACAACTCATTTCGTTTTCTTCCATAATCTAGCTTCTATTTGGTTCTAAGATTCATTTTCCATCATCAATTGATGATTTATAGGTGATTCTAACATTTTGGGAGTGCAAGCAAGTGGTCTAGGATTCCTACTTGAGCTTGGTTGTCTACACTAAAGGTAAGGGAAGCTGGGGTTTTTGTGCTGTTCTGTGAAATCCTTGAATTTGCATGAGTTAGATTTAGTAGATATAGTGATAGAGTGCATGTAAAGTTTATGGGTTGGATTTTAATTAAGGATAATCTGAAAACTTGTGATTTTGCCTATTTGATCGTGTACTGTTGGTTGACGTTGATATGAACTGTGAATTGGATGATTAGGAACTGGTATTGATACAATGCTGTGATAATTTTGAATGCTTAGAAGAAATGAATTCTGTTAAATAATTTATTAGGAAATAACCATGTGAATCATTGAAGTTTATAACCTATGAAGAGAACTAAGGTAGTCAAAATCTGAATTTTGTATTCCAGGCTGTTAGGATCAATTTAGATAACTTGGGTAAGTTAATTGTGACTCATTAGGAGTGTTAAAAGTGTTAAAAATAATTTATAAATGGTAGATTCATAATTGAGTACCTAAGTTCATGAAATTGAGGGTTTAGAGTTTAAATCAACATTAAATCACTAGATAATAAGATTAGGAAGTATTAGAATCAGTTATACAAGTTTTTGTCGTCATATAGATCAAGTTTGGAGTGTTAGAAACTCATTAAAGTGTCTAAGATGCACCAAAACCAGAAAAATCACGTTGCTGTCAAAAACTGATAAGAATAATCGATTATCTCACTTGATAACCGATTATTTTAGTCACAGAGTTGTATCATCTTCAAAACTCTCGCAAATAATCGATTATCACATATGATACTCGATTATTGTCGCCGGAAAATCATTCAGGACAGTTTTGGGTGGTTTTCGGGGTTTCGGATGTCCGTTTTGGACGTTCTTTAGGTCGTTCTTTAGGTCGTTCTAGGGGGTTTTGATCCTTCCGGAGCTATTGGTGAGGGTCTCCAAGCTGTTTGAATTACTTAAGTATTGAAAATTAAAAGTCCTAAAGAAATTTGTGTTAATAAGTGATGGTTTTGTGAAAGTATGTAATGTATGAGTTGTTTTTATGACATGGTTGATGTTGTATGATGATGTATGGGTTTGGTATGAGACAATATAGTAAGAATGCACTTGAATGACTATGAAAGTTTATGTTTGATGAATCAAAGTGGTTTATGAGGTACATTATTGATCCAAGAGGAATATCATGTGATTTAAAGTGGTCGGATTGAATATGAAATTAAGATCTCTCGGTGGGATCAGTTAGTGTATTGAATGAATGTAAGAGGCTTCCATATGGGGGTTATCCCTAACACTCCAACGGTCTTTCATTCTCACTTAGAGAGGATTGACGCGTGTGGTGGGAGGTCCTAGGGTATGCGCTACCACTGAAGGTCTATTCCGCAGTAACGGACTAGCCTTGTGTATGGTCGGATGGAACCCCTCGGCAATGGCTTTGCAAAGCAGTAGGGGCCATCACAAGTGCACAAGCCGCCCCAGCTCTACATACATTCTATGTCCGGACGTGTCTAGGAGTCTTAACATGATGGGATGCTTGCTTTAATGAGGTTTGTGAAATAAATATTTATGTTTATGATGACTTACATGTTTATGTGTGTATGGATGTTCTTGGAAATGCTAGATTGAATTGAAATTATCTGTATGTTTGTTTGAGACCTAGCTCACCCTTGCATTGTATGTGTTTGTCTTCTCCCTTGCGATGATCATCCAATCCTTTGGATGTAAGCAGTAGGTAATGATGTACCATTGGAGCAAACTTTGGAGGTTGAAGAAGACCCAGTCCCTAATACTTAGGCCCTCTACTAGTTCTTAGTTGATTAACGTATTATTTTGAAAAACTCCTAGCTTTTATTTTATATAGTTCAACACTTTTAGAAAACTTTTTAGGTCTCTTTAAAATTTCAATAGCCTTGTATTTTAGAGAACTTTGAAAACTTGTACTCAAGTTTGATTTTCGTTTTAATTCTCTATATCTTTTGGATGACTGTATACATATTTAAATACTATTATCTCTATCTCTGCTTTTACATATTATAATAGCTAAATCCTATTATATTATATGTGTATATGATATTTTGGGATGTCACAAATTATACATCACATTGTTTTTTATGAAAAGTAAATTTTTATGATAAATATATTTTGAAATGATTGGATCAAGGAAAATTCGACTAAGATAAGGGAATTTTGGTATTTTAAAAATTATAATTCTATTTTCTTTTCTATAAAAATATTAAGTGTAAAAAAGTGGAGCGCAATTAGAAGCAGGGGAAAAAGTGGAAAATAAAAATATAGGGGGTGAAATCATGTAAGAGTGGGGTGCAGGGCAAAACGTTGGGTCATCTTCAAAATTGAAACCCACGAGGATTTCTTTCTTCATCATCTCCATCCCCACGAGCCAGCCATCGCCGCACGTCCCACTTCCGGTCGGCGCCGTCGGCGGAAACGCCGGCAACCATCAGAGGCGTCGCCGGCGCAGTGGCTCTTTCTTATCTTCGCGGGCATTGCGGCGTCAGCCCCAATATTAGAGGCTCCTCCCTAGCAAGAGCCAACACCGGCAGCGGTGATCGCCACCGGTGTCGTCGCCGATGACGGGCGACACTTGTCCTCTCTTTCTCCTTCGTCGATTCCTTTCTTTTAAGATGCATCGCAAAACCTAAATCAGAATCAGGCAACCCCTACGACTCCACACTAGCCCGCCAGAAGCCCAGCCACAGCCGCGACCCTGCCGCCAGAAAATGGAGATTGGTGTTGAGTGGTTGAAGATGATGGTGGACGGTACAGTGGTGAGTTTTCGTTTTGGTTCAGTGTAGGTAGAATATGAGCTTGTGTGTGGGTGCTGGAAATTGGTCTTTGTTCTTGGTGATTGGTTCTTATTTCTGTGGCTTTGTGCAGTGCAGGTTGAGGATGATGGTGTCATGCTTGAGTTGGGATGGAGGTTCTAATGGATGAATGGAGTGATTCTGTTGGTGAAGATGAAGATACTGGTTCTGTAGTTTTTCCTTTCTGTTGTGTTTTTCTGGTGAGTATTAAAGAAAGTTGATGTGTTGTCATTGAATTTAATAATAGCTTATAACTTAAATTTCTTATATTTTCTATTTCTACTTCACGTTTTTTATTTTTTTTGCGTTTGCTACATAATTGGGCCGAAGGCCCAAACAAAAAAATACCCTAACCCACACTGTGCCATACATAAATTCTCTCCAGTGCAGCAATTAGGTTTCATATATATTCTCTCCTTTCGCAGCAGTTGGGTTTCTGCTCTGCGTCTACCATCAATGGTATCGTCTTTTTTCTTCTACTCTGTGTAGGTGTGATATGAATCTGATTCTGATGGTGTTTGGATTTTGCATGAGTGCAGGGGAAGGGAACAGGGAGTTTCGGTAAGAGGAGGAACAAGACCCACACCCTCTGTGTCAGATGCGGCCGTCGCAGCTTCCACCTCCAGAAGAGTCGCTGTGCTGCGTGTGCTTTCCCAGCAGCACGCACTAGAAAATGTAACTCTTTTACTTTTTAAATTTAGGGTTTGTGTTAAAGATTTGGTCTTAATTGGTCGATGGTTTCAGATAACTGGAGCGTCAAGGCCATTAGGAGAAAGACCACTGGAACTGGAAGAATGAGGTATCTGCGTCACGTGCCTCGCAGATTCAAGAGCGGCTTCAGAGAGGGTATAATCGGTTAATTATTTGAGTGTTTAATTTTGGGTGTTGTTTTAGGGATTTTGCTAACGTTGTGATTTTGAATCAGGTACCGAAGCTGCACCCAGGAAGAGAGGAGCGGCTACCACTGCCTAAGCTGTCGAAGGTAGCAATTTTTCTGGATCAGTGAATTGTAGGAGTTTTTAGGCTTCCATGTTGTTCGAAACCCTGAGAAACAATATTTCTGTCGTTTTGATCTCATTTCATATATATGGATTTGTATTTCAACTTGATTATGGTAAGGAGATTTTGATTTGATAGTTATTTTACGTCTATACTTTAGTTTTCAATTCAGGCCTTAATTTTGAATTTGTTGTTGGCAAAATTAATTATTTTATGCTAACAAGGCTAATAAGATAGTTTGCATTACAGCACTGACTTATATTTTGCATACTACAGGAGAATTTTAGAATTTTAGAGTAGAATATACATTATTAGTTTATTGGTTTGGGGTTTTATGTTATTTGAATAGGCTTGCCATCCAAGCCAGCTAGAATAATTTCAACAATGAAGAAATGCAAGACATGTCGCACCTGATAATTCGGGTGGGAAATGACAAAACCATGAATGTTCAAAATTCTTTGCAACTTTCTGTCCTGGTAATGTTTCCTTCATAGAAGAAGAGTATGAGAATATTCAATTTTGCGATATATATAATGTAATGATAAGTGATAGTCAAGATGACTCAAAAAAAGAAATATTTGCCTTAGTTATAGGGATATTTGTTATTTTTGCTTCTCTATTGAAAAGTTTACTCTTGACAAGTCTTGTTGGACACAATTAAGGAAAATGCATTATTACTAAATTTTATGGGTTGCTTGACTTGATAATTATGGCATCATGTCCACCATAACCAACAAGCATTATTTTCTTTTTAAATTCGTCTCTCTATCCTTTTCTTGAAATATTTGTACTCAACTTTTTTAATATTCATTGTTTGACATTCTCTTTCCTATAAAATTGTAGTTTTCATTCATAATTTCCTGAAATAAAGATGATAAACGTCTAAAGATGGGATTACCTCATGTCTTTTCTGTATTTCCTTACCAAACTACGCTTACCGTATAAGGGATTATTAGGTTTTTTACGACCATCGTCAATATTGATGTTAAATAGGTCGTTTTACTCTAATATTGTGATGATTTTTTTTTTCGTTTCCTATTTTATATTATTTTTTGATGATAAAAATTGAAAGAAAGTACGGCAATTTTTTCTTTTAAATTAAAGAAAGTATAAAAATAACAGTGTTAAGGGATCCGAGTTTTGCCTTCCTAAAGTTATGCCTAGACAATTGTACTTATTTAAACATTCAAGTTATGTGAGCATATCATATCTGAATTGTTCGAATTTCGAATTATCATGCTTTTACAAATATTACAAATATCTCCAATTTTTCCTATATCCTTGCACATTAAATTTTTAGTGACATGCTACAGAAGTGGCAATATATAGATTCTGTAGCTTTATAAATTTAATGAAGTTTAGAAGAAAATATTCGCAGTTTGTTATGACTAATTAATCAGCTGTCACGACTTTTATATTTTATCCAAGGCTATGTAAATGGTTGCTAACATAGCATTCTAACGAGCCACGCAAATGATACTGTGCATTGAAAGAAATTTCAGTTAGTTTTTCTGCGTCTCCACACATTTCTTCCTACATTTTCACATTCCAAAAGTAATTTCAAAACTATTAGGATGATGTTTTCATTTTCGTTTTCCAATTTAAAATTTTTCACTTTTGTCTCATTTTTCAAATTCATTTTAACGGTGTTGTAATAGCTCATGTCCCAAATAAATAATTATGAAATTTGAATTTATCCCCTTCTTGACGTTAAGCCCAAGTGCCCAACACCTCCCTATATTTCTCCCTACATTCCTATATTAAATAAAATCCCCATTTTGAAAAACTCCGATTTTGTAAAATCCGTACGCCATTTTATTTTTGCTTAAAGAAATTTTTGAAATCTAAAAGCCAAAAGTTGTCCAAAATAACTTCCGAAATGTTTAATTTGTAATTTAATTTTTTCTTAATAAAGTTTTGCTTTTGAATTGCATCAATTCAGAAGTTATTTATTCTTTGAGATTCACCATTTCGAAAGCCATTTTTTTGAGAAAAAAACTATTTGCATGTCGTACACTCTAGAAGCCATTTTCAAAAGTTATTCTTCACTTTCAAATTAAAAACACTGAGAAGGAAAAAGTGGGATGTCTTTCTATATGGGGTGCAGAAAGAAATAGATGAACGAAGAAAGTGTCATCTATATGCGTGTACATTATATTTCGAGGGTTACTCTCTACACCACCTCACATTGCTCCCTGCACTACCACATCTTTTTAAAATTTCAAAATTATCTTTTATATTTTAAAATATCCTACACTCCCACCATTTTTCTTAAATGGATGTCATCCGTTGAAGAAAATTCTTCAACGGATGTGCCATATCCGTTGAGGTTTTTGTTTTTTTTTTAGTTTTTAGTTTTTCAATATATTATATTTTAAATTAATATATAATATTATTTAATTTTTTTAAAATTATTACTTAATTATTTATAAATTAATTTTATTTTATTTAATAAAATAATAATTATTAATTTAATTTATGTATTATTATTTAAATAATAATTAAAATATTTTTTACAAATCTATTAAAACGGATGTGGTGACATCTTTTAAGTTTTTTTTTGTAGCTTTTAGTTTTTTAATTTATTGTATTTTAAATTAATATATAAATATTATTTAATTTTTTTGAAAATTATTATTTAATTATTTATAAATTAATTTTATTTTATTTTATAAAATAATAATTATTAATTTAATTTATGTATTATTATTTAAATAATAATTAAAATATTTTTTAAAAATTTATTAAAACGGTTGTGCTACATCGAATGTTGCCGTTGAAGTTTTTTTTTCTTTTTAGTTTTTAGTTTTTTAATTTATTGTATTTTAAATTAATATATAAATATTATTTAATTTTTTTAAAATTATTACTTAATTATTTTTAAATTAATATTATTTTATTTAATAAAATAATTATTATTAATTTAATTTATGTATTATTATTTAACTAATAATTATTTTTTAAAAAAAACTATTAAACGGATGTGTCACATCGGTTGAAGTTTTCTTTTTTTTTTTAAATAAAAAAATAAAATAAAATATAAAATATGTAAACGGATGTCTACATGCGTTGAAGGCGAAACGGATGTTGACATCCGTTTTATAAGAACAAATTAGATATGAAGTGGTGCCGAGAACATTTGATGGTAGTGGAGGGAGCAACACTCTTATATTTGACATTTGGTATTTTCTTTTGTTTTCTTCAGTCCAATTATATAGCGATTCCATTAATAAATCGACTTTTACCTGGTGCACCTTTACAAATTTATCCGTGCATCCCTTTTATTTTTCAATGTAATCACTTTGTCATTTGTAAAAGTAACTAATACATATTTTGAAATTAATTTTTTAAAATTGAATTTTCAGAGCAAACTTTCTAAACCGTATTTACTGTTATTGGGGATTAATTTTTGGAAACATCCCCACACGAATTAAATATTCTAGAATAACTCTATAGATGAAGTTCTATAACCAAAATTTTCATGAATTTTAGCTAATAAAAATTATGATATAAAGGAATATACTATATAGTACAATGTTAATGTTATATTATTTGGGTGTTGCTCCCTCCACCACCACAGCCTTCTCCCTCTACCTCTCCTTTACTATTTTGCCCCTCAGTAAAATTTTATTTTTAGAATTATTGTTTTTTAATTTTACTCATTTATAACATATTTCACTGATAACCTACATAGTTCCTTGTATGAGTAAAATATTTTTCTGCAAAGCTCAGTGATCGTGAAAAGAATTATCAAGCAATCTTCCTCTTGCTTTCGGTGCAGTACGTGGTGCAGTGCGTTTGTGGTGTAATGTGCTTGTCGTGGTTCCTCTCCAGGTACGTAGTCATAATCCTTCCAATAATTCTAAACCCTAAACCCTAAACCCTTCCAATAATCCTTCCAATAATCTTTCCAATAATCCTTTAACCCTAAAACGTAAAATGAAAACGAAGCCTAAACGGATGACATCCTTCAACGGATGTCATCCGTTTAAGCTTTGTTTTAATTTTATGTTTCTGTTATTATTTTATTAGATATTTTAATATTTTGATTTATTATTTTTGAATATCTTTTTAATGTATTTTAATAATGTATATTTATATTAGTTTATATTTAAATATTAAAATATTAAAATAATAAAAATAAAAAATTTTAACTTTAAGGATATAATTGGAATTAAAGATAATT
>NW_025908924.1:8242-26820 GCF_018835915.1 Vigna umbellata
AATTTTAAATAGATAAAATTTTAATAAAAATATCGAATGAACATGTATAGAATATCTATTTATAACCTTTTTTTTATCTAATACAATTTATTTCAAGATTAGATTTTTTTATCAGAAAATCGAGATAGAAGTTACATATGAAAATAATTGAATTTGTTTAATAATCTAGAAATAAAATGCATTTTTTTAAAAATTTATTGTGATTTACTATACTAATTTTCACTTTTTTTGAATATTCTTTTTAACTTTTAATTGTTTTACATATTTCCATTCAAATTTAATATTTCTATCTACTATTTCTTATCTAAACATAACATTTAATTTGGAAGGCAATGATAAGAGGAAGGAGAAGAAGGATATATATTTAAAAAAGGAAAAATAAACATATACTTGATATGTATGCAAACAAGGCTAGAGAGAAAAAAAGACAGAATGGTATTACCTTAAATATCTGTCTTCTCCATATCCAATCTGGAGAGGAAAGATGCATGATAAAATTATACAGGTTAAAATATAAAAATATATTATTTATTAAATGTTTAAATCTGATTTTAAGCTCTTAGAAATGTGACAGTTTATAATATTAGTTTTTACAAATATTTATTTATATTTTTTTCATAATTTTAGCAATTTTTAGATTTTGTTGTAGAAAAACACGTTTTTACTGTTTCCTTGTAATCCTATTATATTAAATATAATTATTTTAACACTAAAATAAAAATATTAGTTAAGATAATTAATGTTATAAAAAATCGAAAAGGTGAAAATAGTTATAACACTGCTAATAATATATTAAAAATTGAAAATAATTTATACATAATTATCTTTATTTACATAAAAAAAGTATTTCCATTTTATGTTCCGAAAAATAATTTTTTATTCATCATTATCAGTATTTTTATTACCATAATTATATTTTCAATGTATAATTCATAATAAAAGAAAAGACAAAAGAAAGTTGAAAATAAATAATCTTTCGAAAAATCTAAAATATAAAAAAGCATATATACAAATATTTTAAAAAACGAAAATACATTTAAATATTTGCTATATATTTTTTAGACGTGTATCTCTTTTATTTCCTTATACTATTTTTATACAGTCAACGAATTAAGAAAATAAAATCATGTTATTTGTTTTACTTTCTTTCCTTTATGTTTTGTTCCTTAACTAAACATGAGATAAACTTAATGTATCCTGCTCCATCACCTTTTTGTTAAAAAATTGTTCTTAGGATTCTGTTTCTGATAGTGATGAATTGATCATAATGGCTGTTTTTCTTTTGGAAATAGAAAATGGTAAAAAACCTAGCTGGGATGTAGTGTGAGACAGATAAAGTAGAAGGAAAGGTAACAGAAGACAGCTTCATTTACTGGTGTGAACTGTAAAATGTGGAAAAATAATGGCGCGTGTGGGATAAATCAGACACCAATTGCTCCACGTCACCCCCAAGCAACAGTTCCCGCGTCAGCCCCTACCGAATCCCCCACTTTTCAACTATAAATACCTCACATTCTTCTTCCGTCTTTGCTTCTTTCTTTTCCCCCAATTCTCATATTTCATTTATTAACATTTTCTTCTCTCCTTCTCCATGGCTCCCAAAACCGTATCCATTGATTACCAAACCACCCGGGTCTTACCCGAACCCGATGTCTTCATACACTGTTCCCAAGGAACACGCATTCCAGCTCACGCTGCCGTTCTGGTTTGTCTTCCATTTCTAATATTCTCTTCTTGTTACCATTTTCTCTTCTCATTGCTCTGTTTTAATCACTTTTTTCTTTATCCCGAACAGGCTTCGGTGTNCCCCCACTTTTCAACTATAAATACCTCACATTCATCTTCCGTCTTTGCTTCTTTCTTTTCCCCCAATTCTCATATTTCATTTATTAACATTTTCTTCTCTCCTTCTCCATGGCTCCCAAAACCGTATCCATTGATTACCAAACCACCCGGGTCTTACCCGAACCCGATGTCTTCATACACTGTTCCCAAGGAACACGCATTCCAGCTCACGCTGCCGTTCTGGTTTGTCTTCCATTTCTAATATTCTCTTCTTGTTACCATTTTCTCTTCTCATTGCTCTGTTTTAATCACTTTTTTCTTTATCCCGAACAGGCTTCGGTGTCGCCGGTTTTCGAGAACTTCATAGATCGGCCACGTAAGCATCGGAGTTCCGAGAAAATTATCCAAATCCACGGCGTCCCTTGCGACGCCGTCATCGCCTTCGTCGGATTCCTCTACTCCTCCAGGTAACTACTATATATAAACACAGATTAGTATCTTCTATCTTGATTCGGCCGGATTTTGTAAAATGACGGAGATACCCCCCGCAGGTGCACTGAGGAGGTGATGGACAAGTACGGGATGCACCTGCTCGCATTGTCGCACGTGTACCTGGTGCCGCAGCTGAAACAGAGATGCATCAAGGGTTTGACCCAGCGCTTGACCACAGAGAACGTGGTGGACGTGCTGCAACTCGCGCGCCTCTGCGACGCACCGGATCTCCACCTCCGATGCATGAAGCTCCTCACCTATAACTTCAAAGCGGTGGAAGCAACCGAGGGGTGGAAGTTCCTCGTCAAACACGATCCCTGGCTCGAACTCGACATTCTCCGCTTCATCGACGAACACGAAACGGTAATTGAATAATTAACTAAGTTTGAAATCCCATGAATTAGTGAATTGCTTGTTTATGGATTGGGAATGATGAATGATGATTGATGACAGAGGAAGAAGAAATCGAGAAGGTATAGGATGGAGCAGGGTCTTTACGGGGAACTGAGCGAGGCGATGGAGTGTCTGGAACACATATGCTCGGAGGGGTGCACCCATGTTGGTCCCTACGATGCGGAGGTGAAGAAAGAGAGGAGGCCCTGTGGCAGATTCTCCACGTGTGAAGGGCTTCAGGTTCTGATCCGCCACTTTGCCACGTGCGAGAAAAGAATGGGCGGTGGTTGCGTCCGCTGCAAACGGATGTGGCAACTATTTCGACTTCATTCATACGTTTGCCACCAAACTGATTCTTCCTGCAAGGTTCCTTTCTGCAGGTAATTCCCAATTTTAAATTGAATTCCACACTCGTGTTTTCTCTGCGGATATATTATATTAAAGAGGTATATTATATTTGAAATATAATTAATATATATTTAATTATGGTCTTTTATGACTTTTTTTAGGCATGTGATTAGTCAAATATGTAAAATAGAGAAAAAGTTACTGGTCCAGACTTTTCATGTTGTCCTTTTTCTTACCAAAAATTAGTTTTTTTAAAATAAATAGTTTTGTTTACTGGCAAAAAGAGACCGAAAAAGGAAAATGATAAAGAGAAAAACATCACGGTTCTATTAAATTTATAACAAAACAATTATCCTTTTTTTTATAACGAACGGTTGTGTTTCTGTATATTTTTTCAATTCTGTGTAAAAGGTTTACTGTAACCTTTTTTATATTGTTTTCATTTCTTCACACATTTATTTCCTTTTTTTCCTGTCCCCAAACCAAACGACGCCTCGATGAATAAGAGAACGTGTGATTGAGATAGAGTTTGAGAATTAGTTTTAATTTCTTTTTTCTTTTCTAGTACTGAGTTGTGGATCTGCTGGTTTCACACGGCAGAAATTTCCCCACTTTTCATTTTGTTAACAATTAACGGGGTGTTTATTATTATTATTATTATTATTAGTAGTATTTATTTGATTTATTATTTTTTAATTTCAATCTTTTTATTTTATTTTTATTTTTCTTGTTTTCTAATACCTCTAAGAGCATCTCCAGACAAAGAGATGAGATGTTTATTGAAGTACTTAAAATTGTTTGAAGTAATTTTTCGCCGAAGAAATGAGTTGGAATGAAAGCTGTTTAAAAAATCACTTAAAATATTGGAGTTGTCCTAAACAATGTTGTTCCAGGCACACAAGAGTAGTATTACAGGACTACTTTTATTTGTTTCATAATAGATAGGAGAATATGGCTGAGTCTAATTAGAGGAAGCTGGAGTTCAAACTACAAAGACTGAGAAATAATTTTGTTGTTGTTGTTTTCCACTTGTTGCTATGATGATAAGTAAGAAAGTTGATGTGTGGTTTGAAGGAATTAGACTGTTTAGGGGAGCATAAAATCGTTTTCAATTGAGAAATAACAATGTGGTTGTGATCTTTCATCTGATTCCCATATCTGGTTCCTGAATTATTGGAGTTGGGATCCCATGGTGAATTGATTTCTGTTCATGTGGATGATTAATTTTGGTGTGTTTGTGGTCTGTTATTGATATTTTTCTGAGGGACGGCTAGCGTCATTATTCCGTAGGTCCATCATAGTTGTCATCTATTCATCCTTTATCAGCCTAAGAATCTTCACCACCACCAGATACTTCCTACTCGTGTCCTAGTCACGGCTCTAATACATTTCACAAAATCAATATACTCACGCCACCAATTCCATCGAATTAACATGGTGTGTAGTTGTTAGATTTTCCTTGCATAGTTGGGTCTATTCATGACAGGTATAGATCATGGACGGGACCCCCTCCGCATAAAAATATCTCTGGTTGGTGATACATTTCCTTTATTATAAAAAAAGAAAAAAAGCGTACTAAGCCTCGGTCTTTTATCTTTCACTCCTCTAATTAATTATTAACTTTACAGATGAACAATGATATTAATATTTTCATGTTTATCTTATGAAATAGCATTGCTCTTATCTAAATTCGCAAGTTGTGTAATATAAAATGTATATTTTAAGTTCCATGTGATGTTGTTTTCTTGTAATCTTGTGATGAGTGTGTTGTCTTATATATTATTCGAAAAGATTAAATGAGTGTTTTGGGTGAATGTGACAGGCAATTTCAGTTGAAGATGCAGCAAGAGAAGAGAAAGGATGATGCTAAGTGGAAACTTCTAGCTCGGAAGGTGGCCTCAGCCAAAGTGATGTATTCTCTGTCTCTTCCAAAGAGGAAACGAGACGAGGAGATGAGAGGCACAATAAACAATCACGGGATTAGAAGCTTTAAATTACTATGAATATTAGGACGATGTGTTCCGTGTTGATAGGGAAGTTTCTTGTTCTTGTAAAGCAGGGTTTTTGGACAGTGTAAACTTCTTTTACCTCGCTCTTTTTTAGAGGAATACCTGAATAGTAACTTTTGTTTCTCTCAACCTTACATTGCTTTTTCTCATTAGATTTTTCTATCATGGTAAGCTTCTGTGGATGCCAAGTTATTTCAAAGATCAATAGGCTCCTTCTTAATTTATAAACTATTTTTATCACCATCAAAATATTTAGTAACGATTATTTTTAAAATTTTGAGCTCATAAACTATAAATTATTCTCTTATTATCCTTTATTTATTTGTTTTTATTATTGTTTCAATCTTCTATACATAATTAATTATTATACTAATTTTAATAATTCTTTTATATTTTTATGTGATTCAAATTTTAAAAAATAAAAAATAAAAATTGAAATATCAAATACTTTATTATACTAGGATATATAAAAATTGTACACCGTAAAAATTGTTAAAAATAGTTTAAATTAAAAATAAATAAATTGATTAGTACTTTTTAAATTAACTCAATTAAAAAAACATATGTAACTTTTAAAAAATAAATAAATATATTGAAAAATTTTAATAAAAATTCAATTATTTTTAAACAATGTAAAATTTAATTACAATATAAAGGTGATATAAACGTAATTAATTATAAAAGTGATACAAAGCATTTGGACAACAAATATTTATATGAATAATGTTAAGAAGTTTTGAACTCCTCTTTAGATCTTTTTGGACTTTTTAATTTGCTTATAACTCTTAATGCAATTGATAGAAGTCTGAAAATTATTAATACTTACAATTCAATGTATTAAATACTCTCTCATTTACTAATAATTTGATTGTCTCAAAGACAGATCTTAATTTATTTAATCCCAACATAAAGAATAGTTATTCAAAACACATATTTTTTTACTCAAGAGAAATATGCAGATAGTTATAATTAGTGTCATTTTTAAATTAACAAAAATGATATAAACATATATTAAAATTATTATTTAAAACTAAATTGCACATTTTAACAGCTACTCCATGTAAAGTTAGTCTCCTTAAGTTTTTGCTTATATTACAAGTTGTTAGAAATGCGAATTGTAGAACTATAATGAAGACTAACAATATTAGTTTCGTAAGGAACAAAAACAAATGTATTTTCCTTTTTCCCTTAAGTAATACATTAACTTTAGAAATTCATTATACAGCTGCCATTTCTTTTTTGAAAAAAGAAACACTCTTAATCCTTCTCGATAACTGGTCGTGTAGGAATTTTTTCTTCATTTTAGAAATAATCAAGTTCATTTTCTTGTCCTCTTTTATTTGTAAACTTTTCTCGCTCTACACGAGCAATAATTCATTACTTAACTACATATCCTTATATGTGTTGTAAGATATTTTAAAAGGGATATACTCATGAGTCACACGATACAAAATACAATTTACCAAAATAGAATAAGACATGGCAACTTTCAGAGCATTTAATTCAGTTACCATGTCCGATATGCTCTTAAGGGATTTATTAGATGCTCAATTAGGCAAACTCAAAAAGAAGTGTTAAATGTTGATATTTATAACTGTTACAATTTACAAATATATAATTAGATTTCTATCATTTTTTTTCATAAAAATTAACATGCGGACAGCTGTTCTTAGTAATAGTATCACGAGGATTCTTTTGAATATGTTTTTAGTTTTAAAATTAAATTAAAATTTAAGTATGTCTTAAATTTTGATATAATATAGTTCTTAAATTTTAAAAATTAATGGATACAGTATTTTTAATTCAATTGTATTATTAATTTATTTTAAATTAAACTTTGTTTTATGTTAGTATTTGATTGGTTTATATACGTTTGACACATTCTAACGTTAACACATAAAAAAAAACTTAATACTATAATATTAAAAAGATTATATCTATTTATTTAAAATTTAGAGCATAAATATATCAAAGTTTTTGATAGAAAATATCATCATCATTAAAAAATATTGATACTTTATCATTAATCTAAGATAAAAAAAAATTAAACTCTCCCAAAATAATTTTATAATGACAGTCAAACATGTTATTTTTTTTATCAAGCATGTAAGGTTTGGCATGAATTTGAATTTAGTCTAGATCTAATTTAAATATAATAAAATGAATTAGACTTCTAATCCAAATTTTCATGTAGTTAAAATAAATATAGATTAAAATTCATATTCATTTTAACTATATTAATTAAATTTGGATTATTTTTCAATCTCATTTAAATTGGACCAAAAACTAGATGTAATCCACTTTGTTAATAAAATCAAATTCAATAAGATCAATATAATATATCTTGCTATTAGGTCTATTAGGTATGGGATGCGTTGACTTGGTTTGACCTTCAGCTTAGGCCAACTATGTTCAATCATTTGGTTTACCCTTATCTCAGTTTGACCTTATATCTTAATCAATTTAGCTCAACCTTTGAAATTGACTTGGTCGACCTTCAGTTGGGCTCAACTCGGTTGAACTTCGACTATGATCAACTTGATTAACATTTGGATGAGGCCGACTTGGTTGACCTTCAGCAGGTGTTAACTCAAAAGACCTTTAGTCGGGTTGACTTGGTTGATCAACCTTTAGTTGAGACCCACTTGGTAGATCTTCAACTAGTGTAGTCTAGGGCAAATTTAACGCGAGTTGGCTTAACCGAATTTTGGCTTAGTCTGAATTGATCGAATTTTGATCATGGCTGACTCGGTTGAATTTTTGTTGGTGTTGACTTGATCAAATTTCAGGCATGGCTGGCTTGGCCAAATTTCAGTCGGACCTGCTTTTTTCAAATTTTGGTCAGGTCTGATTCGACTGAATTTGGATAGGGCCTATTTGGTAGAATTTCAATCGAGGCTAGTTTAGTCAATTTAATTGGGTTCGACTTGGCTTACTAAACTAAATTTTGCTTTGGGTCAACTCGACCAACCGTATTTTGGTTGGGCTCGAACAAATTTCAGCCAAGCCTTGTTCATGTAAATTTTTGGCCGGAGCGAGTTTGGCTAAATTTATTTTAGGGGTTGATTTAACCAAATTTTAGTTGGGGTTGGTTTGGCCGAATTTCTGTTGAGTCCAATTAGGCCAATTTTCAACCTTAATTGACTCAGTCAAATTTTGTTATGGGTCAATTAAAGCAAATTTTGGTCACGATTGACTCATCCAAATATCAACTAGAGTCGACTCTGACTAACCTTTCATTCGGGATTAACTCAAACAAGCTCTCGTGTCGGAATGACTAAGGTTATCCTCGCTCAAAGATAAATCAGGACAACCCTCCAAAAAAATTACTAGAGTTGACCTTCGTAAGTTGACTAACTCAAATCCAAAAAATATCTAATCTAAATTTTTCAAAATCCGAAAAATATTCTTTAAATCTAATTAAATATATTAAGATTTAAATTTTCAAACTCTAAAAAATTATTCAATCTAAATTCAATTAAATAAATAAAATTTAAAATTTAAAATATCTATTTGAATTTGAGATAAATCTATTTAAAAATATTTATGAATTTGAATACAAAATTTAGATAAATTGTCAACCCCTTGGATGAAAAAAAAAATATAATATGACATTTCATCATTAGTCAAACATACTGAAACTTTGATAGTTAATTTTTATCATATTATATATAGTTAAATATAATTAATATTTCAAATCCCGTTAAAAAATTCACTATCTAATATTAATAATTGCTTGACTTATCTCAAATTCATTAGAATTATATTTATTATTTAACCATTTTAACTTTAAAGAGATAACTATTTACATTTATTTTTCAAGTTTTTTTTTTCTTTGCTCATTTTTTTTTATGTTTTGTTTTGAATGACATGATTGATGATTGGAAGTGTTGGAGGAACTTAAAAATGTCTTGGAACAGTATGATTGGGGCAGAAGAAGAAACAGTAATTACCATATAAGAGAGAGAAGAGAAAAGTGTGAATAATGATTAGAGTCCTTAAAGAAAGAATAGGTCTCCCAATAAGGTACACACCAACAGACACTGGTCCTATGAAATAGCCAACACGGGGACACATTTGTAAAGCAAAAGGAAGCTATTGAGGCGTTAGTGATGTCTTTCAGGAACCCATTAGCTTTAATATGTGACCACCATGGTTACGGGCCCCTTTCCTACACAAAGTCAAGTGCATAAATTCCAATTTTGAGGCATAGCCGAAAGAGCATGCCTGGTAGCAATTATTGGATCATATATATATATAATTAAATAGGTCAGAATCATTATATTTATTAAACAATTTATTAAAGTGATTAATTATGTAGGAATTATAAAATAATACAGAGAAGTTACATAGAACCTATGGTTCTCGTACGTAAATATTTACACATATTTTTGGTTTTTTCTCTTTATGTCATCCGAGAAAAAAAATGTTCTATAATTAAAATATTGGATATCATTCAAATAGTTCATATTCATCTAAGTGTTTATCAAAATGTGATTCACAGATAACTTATTAAAATGGAAGTACTCATAAAATAAACTGTTACATATAATACGAAATTATTTAAAAGGTTCAGTTCACTAAAATAATAATTGGGGAATAAAATAAAGAAAGAAAACTACATTTATTTTCTATTTTAAAGTTAAATTTGTAAAGGAAAATATTTCTAAGAATAAAATTTATAAATTTTTTCATTTTAGAATGTAGGCAGTCAATTTGATTTTCTCCTGTTGAATTATTATAGTGAAAATAAAGAAAATAGTAAAAATAATTTGGTGAACATAGTCAATTTCGTTCTTGCTGCTTACATTGTGTCATCTGACATGTGTCACCTTTGTCACGTATAACACTTGTTACTTTAAATTGTTGGGTCAATATATTCGTCTACTAAATTTTTGGTACATTTTTAGACTTACCTGTTTTTTTTGGGTTTTTAAAACTCTGGATTGAATAATTCTGACGATTAAAGAGGTTGTTTTGGGCTTTGGGGACACAACTTTGTTCATGATTTTGAGGATAAAATGATCATTGAACACAGTTCTGTTACATAGTTAAATTTTTGTTAGTTAATTTATTTCAGCGCATTATTAGGAAAAGGAAAAAAAAAACTATCTATTATTTTAATAAATATTTAAAATTAATATTAATAAAAGTTTAAATATTTCTATGATGCAGAAACCTGAGAACTTGGATAGATAAGTGGGAATAGAGATATTACAGGGAGTAGGAGGCGATCCTTAAGCAGAAACAACCTCTGTCATATTAATCGAACAGATTATTTTATTTTATTTTCTCCCTTAATAAGATTAGATAGCAGTTATGAAGAAATGATTCAAAGCTCGTCCTTGAGAAACGAAGAAGGTTTGGAGGAGAAGTTTTTGATTGGATAGGAAGCCTCCATTGCTATGCCACACAGATCTAAGTCTCTTTGCATTCTAATATAGCCATTTTCTCCCCATTCGGATCCCCACGAGTTCTTCACTGTCCAATATTTTGTTCCATCTTGAGTTGTTCCATACCCCACAATTGTTACCCCATGATTCAGACCAGTGCCACAAAATCCCGTAAACACTCCCTGCACTTAATTATTTTCAACCTATGATCACACCCAAAACCATTTTCTTTCCAAAACTATATAATTAAGAACCATGTTTTGTGCTTTAAAACTATATATTCACAAAAAAAGTTATGAGGAAGAGGTTGACCTCTGAGTAGAACTGAAAGTCATATCCGCCAGCATCAATGGCTACTGATACAGGTTGATGGGCAACAGCTTGGAGCAATGCAGCTTCATCGTTACTGGGGACAGTTTCATACCCATCGATTGACACAGCAGGTTGCTCCACCTGCAATATGATTTTTTTTTTTCATCTTTAAATTTTCTTATCAATCAAGTAAATTAATTGATGTTGAGCACAAAAAATATCAATGTGCACCTTTGATGCATCACAAATTCCATCTCTTGCTACATAAGGGTAATTGCTTTCTGTAGTTATACCATATTGTTTGATAAAATCGAATGCCCATTCCATGAACCCACCATTGCATCCTGAATTCTCAGTGTCACAATCTACAAGTTCTTGCTCAGACAACGACACCAGCTGACCTGTCTTGATCTGGTTAATACCTTCAACGGCTGCAATAGTTGAAAAGGCCCAACAACTACCTATAACAACAAGACATTAAAAAACAACAGACATTATGACAACTTCATCAAAAACAAAGAGAGCGCCTTTAGGAAAGAAATTATAAATTGGTTTTTGGGTATCTTTACCCTGAAACAAACAAAGATAATGTCAACCTTAAAAGAACATGCAGAAAGTTAAAAAGATATTGAAAAATAAAAGTGACACTTACGTTACTTTCTCATTTTAGACAAGTTAAATGGAATCCAAGTGACTTTACAGAAAAAAATGGAAAGTTTTTAGCTTTACCACAGTGGCCTTGATTCTTTACATCAGTGACAGCACCTTTCTTCCTCCAATCCACCGAAGGAGGAACCCTATCAACGTTCTTATACATGAAACTACCATTCTCACGTGGCATGCCTTGGAACATTCTATGATGACTCACCTTGGAGTTTGCATAGATGGTCGTGAATTCATAGTTGGTCATGTCAGCAAACCTGTTCAACTTCAGCTTGTAAGGCTTGTCCATTTTATTCGCGTTGTGGACATTCATCACGTTGGCTTTGAACACGTTGAAGCGCTTCTGCTTCTCATCGAAGCTTCGTGAAACCGTGTGGTGGCTTCTCCATCTCTCGTACAAATCCCACAACCCTTGTTCCGATTCTAGCTCCTTCTCGTTGAAATCAAAACTCTCGCCCATTCCAAGAACAAAACCAAACAATAAAACAGCCCACAAAACCTCTTTCGTTTCCATGTTGCTTTGCTTAATATTATATCAACGCAAATGGAAGATGTGAAAAACAGAGATCAAGGAGGTGCTTTATATAGAGAAATGAAAATCAATCTGGCAGAAAAAACAAAAATAAAGTTACGTAAGGGCATCAAGAATCAATAATGATGAACATGCAAGGCTGTTACACTGACATTAATTACATTTATTAGATTTTATATAATGAAAACAAACTCAAGATATTTATCTTATTGGGGCAAAAATAATTTGCCAGATAAGTTCCAAATTTTTAAAGCCTTTTGTAAAACTGCTTTATATCGTGTGCTTGAACGATCGTATTTCGGTTGCATTGCATGCATTCCACGGTATTACTTGAGAATGAGAGTGGAAAAGGAGAGCATGGGTTCCTTCTGGTTTTCAGCGACTGTCCTTGTAGCATCAAGAGGAGTGGAAAAATAACATTGACACAAAACTATATATTTTTTAAAGAAAAATATTGATTTACGCACCTAATTTTTTTTTTACTTTTTATTCTTTTTTTATTAAAAAAATATAAAACTTTATACAGGACTATTTTATCCTTATATTCCATGATAAATAAATGTAAAAATATGAAATTGTATCATTTTTTTTCTTCTAAATCTGTGAAGTATTCTAAAATAATTTCACGAAATTATTCTATAAATTTCGTTAAATAGCTTTTAGTTTTACATCATTGGATACAAGTGAAAAAAATAAAAGGCTTTTACATTTCAGAAAAACAACAGCTGAAAGTGAATTTACTCTTTCCCAACATCCTCAAATTAAGTACAGAGAAAGGATTTAATTAATGTTTCACAAAATAGCCACCTATAACTTTAAATCTTGTTATTTTTTTCTATATGTTTTTTCTCGTCTATATTTATTACATCAATATTTAATTGAAAAACTTATTGATCTAGCAAAAATTGAAATTTTACTGATGTAGCTCCTTTTGAAGTAAAATGCAACGGATACAACTAATTCAGTCCAGAATAAGAAACTGTACATAGACAATTTTAAAAAATTATGTAAATAGGTGAAGATTGTAAACACGACTTCAAAATATTAAAAATAATGAATTCGAATTCTAAAAGTACGGTTTCTAATATTACATAAAAATAATTAATTTAATGTCTATTCTTCTTTTACTATTGTATTTATAATTTAGGTTTAATATCTATTTTGTTCAATCAAACTAGGATGTTTTGTTCAAAATTGTTTCTTTTTAAAAAAAAGTTTACAAATGTTTTAATTTGTGAAAAAATGGTTTAAGATAATATTTTTGCTTACAACATTAAAAATCTAATGGTGTAGTTGTCCTCCTCGCCAAATCTGAATGAGATGTTCAGTTATTAATTTTGTGGCACGCTGAGATCAATTACTATTTACCTTCATCAGAGTTTATGTTGAGGTCAATTATTATTTATCTTAATCAGAGTTTTAGAAAATTTTAACTTGCATTTTTTCTAATATTTTCTAATAAACCTAGCAGCGTGGTGTTTTAATCACGCAAGGAGACATACTCCTCCTATTCCCCTTCACTGTTTGTGGGTTGACATTGCCAAGAACATTTCTTCTTTTCAATTTGCTCCAAGGTGCATGTTTTTTACTAAGTTCTTTTCTATTAGTCTAATGTTGTTTCACATTTAACTAAGAATTCTTTCACATAAGAAAAAAGTTGTTTTTGTTATATATTTGATAAAGAAGATCAAGAAGGACAACTTTTACTATGTATCTTGATCAAATACACAAGGGTTAACAATAGTACCTTATTTCAACAATGTATACCTCAATCAAATATTAAAGTGAACTTGTTTCTATCAGAAATGGGATTGTGAAATCTCACCAGTATTTTCACCACACAATTTCTGAAAAGTTTGGGGCTTTTTAAGAGCAATTTCAGGGGTACCCATATCAGCAAAAGGTCCCCAATTTTCTTATTTGGAGATTGAAAATTTGAAAGAGTATTTGAGAAAACTTACTACTTTTATGGTACACTGTTACACTGTTTCTTTCGGGTTTTTAAAACTCCGGATTGAATAACACTGTCGATTAAAGAGGTTGTTTTGGGCCTTGGAGACACAACTTTGTACATGATTTTGAGGATAAGAATGATCATTGGACACAGTTCTGTTCATGGTTAAATTTTGGTTACTTAATTTATTTCAGTGCATGATTAGGGAAAGAGAAAAAAAAAGATTATCTATTATTTTATATTGTGATCTAAGAATAAATATTTTAGATTAATAATATTAACAAATAAATATTATTAAAAATTTATATATTACTATGTTACACAAACCTCACAACTTGGGTAGATAATTGGGAATAGAAATATTACAGGGAGTAGGAGGCGATCCTTTAGCAGAAACAATATAGATCGAACAAATTATTTTATTTTTTCCTCCCTTATTGAAATCAGATAGCAATTATGAAGAAATGATTCAAAGCTCGTCCTTGAGAAGAGAAGAATGTTCCATGGATTTGGAGGAGGAGGTTTTGATTGGATAGGAGGCTTCCATTGCTATACCACATAGACCTCTCTTGTTAAATACATCCCTTTCCATTCTAATGTAACCATTTTCTCCCCATTCGGATCCCCACGAGTTCTTCACTGTCCAATATTTTGTTCCATCTCGAGTTGTTCCATACCCCACAATTGCTACCCCATGATTCAGATCAGTGCCACACAACCCCGTAAATACTCCCTGCACTTAATTATTTGCAAGCTATGATCACACACAAAACCACTTTTCTTCTCAAAACTAGATAATCAAGAACCATGTTTTGTGGTAATTAATTGTGCTTTAAAACTATTCACAAAAGGTTATAAGGAAGAGATAGATTAGAATTAATAATACTAATAGTTTATTGGTTTGTTTGAGTAAAAGTAATTTAGCAGGTTTTGTGTTAAAGTTTTGTGGATGAAAAAAAAGGTGTTTAAAAGAGAAACCTTGAAAAAATGATCAGATAAATTTTTTCATAAACAGAAAAAAATGTAAAAAAAATTCAGAATTAAGAGTTGACCTCTGAGTAGAACTGGAAGGCAAATCCGCCAGCATCAATGGCTACTGATACAGGTTGATGAGCAACAGCTTTGAGCAATGCAGCTTCATTGTTCACTGGGACAGTTTCATGCCCATCGATTGACACTGCAGGTTTCTTCACCTGTAATATCATTTTTTTTCATCTTTAAATTCCTAATCAATGAAGTCAAGTAAATTAATATTAAGCACAAAAAAAATATCAACGTGAACCTTTGATGCATCGCATGTTCCATCTCTTTCTTCGTAAGGGTAATTGCTTTCTTTAGTTATGCCATGTCGTTTGATAAAATCAAATGCACTTTCCATTAACCCACCATTACATCCTTGATTCTCTTTAGTGTCGCAATCTATAAGTTCTTGCTCAGACAAGGACACCAGCTTATTTGTTTTGATCTGGTTAATACCTTCAACGGCTACGACCGTTGAAAAGGCCCAACAACTACCTATAACATCAAGACATTAAAAAACAACAGACATTATTCCAACTTCATCAAAACAAATAAAGATTACCGAAGTGATTTGTTCAATAGAAAAAAATGAAATTCTAAATTGGTTTACCACATTTGCCTTGATCCTTTACATCAGTGACGGCACCTTTCTTCCTCCAATCCACCGAAGAAGGAACCTTATCAACGTTCTCATACATGAAAGTACCGTTCCCAAGTGGCATGCCTCGGAACATTCTGTGGTGACCTACCTTCGAGTTAGCATAGGTGGTCGTGAATTCATGGTTGGTCATGTCAGCAAACCTGTTCAACTTCAGCTTGTAAGGTTTGTCCATTTTATTCGCGTTGTGGACATTCATCACGTTGGCTTTGAACACGTTGAAGCGCTTCTGCTTCTCATCGAAGCTTCGTGAAACCGTGTGGTGGCTTCTCCATCTCTCGTACAAATCCCACAACCCTTGCTCCGATTCTAGCTCCTTCTCGTTAAAATCAAAGCTCTCGGCCATTCCAAGAACAAAACCAAACAATAAAACAGCCCACAAAACCTTTTTTGTTTCCATCTTGCGTTGCTTAATATTATATCAATGCAAATGGAAGATGTGAGAAATAGAGATCAAGGACATGCTTTATATAGAGAAATGAAAATCAATCTGGCAGAAAAAAAATGAAGTAACTTAAGGGCATCAACAATCAATAATGATGAACATGCAAGGCTGTTACACGGACATTAATTGAATTACGTACATTTCTTAGATTTTATAAGCAAAGTCAAGAGATTTATCTTATTGGGGCAAAAATAATTTGGCAGATAAGTTCCAAATTTAAAGGCTTTTATAAAACTGCTATATATTGTGTGCTCGAAGGATCACATTTGGGTTGCATGCGGTTCACGGTATTACCTTTAATAATTAATGAGGGTGCAAAATGAGAGCATGGGTTGCTTCTGGTTTTGAGCCACTGTGCTTGTAGCATCATGGAGGAGTTGAAAGTAATGGCAACGGTTTTGTAGCTTACGCGATCGCTTGTGAAAGCAGTGCAGTACCACATGTACAAACTCAAACAAATTCAAAGTGCAATCAGGTATACTTTCCAACTGCATGATTCCTTGCAGTGCATGTGTAGTAAGATTGTGAAAGTCCACCAGTTAGGACAGGAATTTGGTAACTTTTGAAACTAAACTCTACAATTTATATGAGAATTAGCGTGTCATCAATAAATTCAATGTTGTCATTTGTTAAGTACTTTCTCTGTAAAATTTAAATATATCACTTCTCTCCGGTAAAATTGATGTTTAATATGTTGTTACAGTAGAGGAAAGCTAATTAGTAAAAAGGGTTGCATTTGTTGATCTTTTTAGGAGAATGGAAAATGCTTCTTTGGTTTGTATTAGGAGAAGTTTTATGTCCCATTCCCATGACGGCATGTGAAAGATTTTTTGTGATATTCAGTGATTATCATTTGATTCCAACTATTCACGCTTGCTAATTGCTTGATGCAAAGAAATACATTAGCGTAATGCTTTGGTCTCTAACAAATCGCTTGAAAGATTAAATTAAAACGGAATGAATTCCTGAAGAGGCATTTTATTGGGTTGTAACAATTGTAGGCCATGTTCACGGAGTGTGGTCAACTCGGTGATAATCGATTTTATGAAATGGCCAGAGATGAGTCGCGTGCCTTAGTTTATCATATCAAGACTCGCTCTTTCCAAATTCCATTCATTTCATGTAGAATAAAAGTATATTTTAACATATATTGCATTCATTTAACAACAGAGTAAAATAGTTACAAAAAGACTAAAATTTTGTATTTATAAAAAAAAAGTGAAAAGTAAAAAAATGTAGTGTAAAATTATTATAGAAAATTTTTACGTGTCAAAGCATCGTAATTCTTGTTACTCTTTCGTGTATTTTTCTTTCTTACTGGATTATGTATTTTGTGCCTAAAATTCAATTTTGTCTTTAGTTAGACTTCTGCAGACCCTGGATATTTAATGGCCATTGTAAAGAGATAGAAAATCTAGCACTATTCGTGTTTTAAAAAATGCATATACATGCCTCCTGAAACATAATTATATAAAATTGTGGCTCGTGCTGCGTGATAAACATTAGTGAGGAAAAGTGTATATTCTGCATAAGTAAATTTTACATTCTGTAGTAGGAACATTTTAATGGGTGTATAAGCTCGGCTTACTGATATACATTTAATCAAACTTATCTTTTACTGGATAAGTTTAGATGGGCTAACTAAATTCAAAACATTATAAGAATAACAAAGGCAAAATATGTTTCATATTTGTTTCGGCAGGATTTAGAACCTCAATCCAAAACATTTAAAGTTATCCGCTCTATGATCCAGTTGCGTTGTCTTCTCCCTTTATGAGAATTCAAAGTTCAGTTCAAAAGTTACCTTCCTCTTTGTGAGACAAATATTTATAAATTATAATGAGTTTACCGTTAGGTCTGACTCATTAATCACCAATGAATGACAATATTAATTGTCAATAAATGACAATTATTTTTATTAATTCCCCGACAGTTATTATTATTGATTACCTTAACGACTGTTTTTACCGATCAGTTCATTGACCTGAGAGGTATCATCGGTCGGCCGATTCTTCTGCACCTTTACCATTCGGTCGGCTATGAGCCCATAGTAACATAAGCCTCCCAAGCCTTAGCAAAATTTTTGATATTGCGTTGGGTTTATAAAGTTATATCGATCGGCAGAGGATTTTACCTGAGTTTCAATTCATACTAGCATGCGTTCTTTATCATCCGAACGAGTTTTGCGCAAAGAATTCCTTTGAAGTGTCCCTTAGACCAAGGCGAGAGTTCACAAAAGAGCTTGCTTCGCCGCTTGATTTAGGTCTTAGGAGTTCACTAGGAGCGTGCCCTAAGACTAAGGTGAGAGTTCACGAAAGAAAACTGCCTCACCGCTCGGTTTAGGTCTTAGGAGTTCACTAGGAGCGTGCCCTAAGACCAAGGTGAGAGTTTACAAAAGAAATCTACCTCACCTGCTCGTTTTAGGTCTTAAGAGTTCACTAGGAGCGTGTCCTAAGACCAAGGTGAGAGTTCACGAAAGAAATCTGCCTCACCTGCTCGGTTTAGGTCTTAGGAGTTCACTAGGAGCGTGCCCTAAGACCAAGGTGAGAGTTCACGAAAGAAATCTGTCTCACC